>PVHP010000619.1:0-134934 GCA_004024765.1 Zapus hudsonius
GGGACCTTGTAGGTCTCTTGAATCAACAGCTCAGTGAGGGAAGGCAGTAAGCTCTTGAGAAAGAAGCGGGCATGTCTAGGAAGAGGGGCTGTGAATGGAAGGGGAGGAAACCAAACCCCATGAAAAATTGATCAGACCTGCAACTCCCGTTCCCTGTCATTGGATCTGTTATACTCTTGTCCCCTTGCCACAGCTCCCTCTTGAGCTTGATTACCACAGTTATGGTAATCACTGTGGGGTCATGAAAGCTTCAGTCAGTCCTTATGGGATATCAGGAGAATTGTTTAAAATTTTAAAACAAACTTTATCTATTTATTTATGACTGTGTGGGGGGGTGAGAGAGAAAGAGAGAGAGAGCGAGAGAGAGAGAGGCAGAGAGAGAGAAAGAGATTGATTGGAGAGAGAAGGAGAGAGAGAAAAAAAGATTGTGGGCCTTTTGAAGCTAAAAATGAACTCCAGACTCATGAACCACTTTATGCATCTGGATTTACATAGCTACTGGGGGACTGAACCAGAGTTGACAGGTTTTGCTATCAAGTATCCTTAAAGACCAAGCAATCTCGCCAGTCGGTATCTTCCACTTTTGGAGATTTTTTGTTTTTGAAGTAAGGTCTTACTCTAGACCAAGCTGACCTTGAACTTACTTTCTAGCCCCCACTGGCCTCTAACTCGTGGTGATCCTCCTATCTCAGACTCTGGAGTGATTAAAGGTATATGCTACCATGACAGTCCCCAGTGACACCTCTAGTCAGGTGGCTGGGGACCCAAGTTACATGCTTTCATTAAAATACCTGAATCTTGAAGGGACATATTTAAAGTATCACAGTTGGCTTTTTTGTTTGTTTTGTTTTTTTTCTTTGAGATATAGTCTTAGATATAAGACTTTTTCTTATGCCCAAAGCTCTGTGACATCAAGACATCTTTTGTAAACCTCATAATCACATTGTGGATACAATCACATAAAATTAAAAATGCCAAAACAAACCAAAAAATAAGCGTCTCTCAAGATATACAGAAATTTTTTAAACACACATATGTGGAGTGTACAAACAGCATGTGAGGTGTGGTGGATGCACTTGAGGGAGAAGAGCATCAGACATCCTCCTCTCCTCTGTGTGCTCCAAAGAAGGCAGGTGGCTCTCACTGAACCTAGAGGAGCTTTTTTTTTTAATCAAATTGGCCAATCAGGAAGCCACAGCAATTCTCCAAAGCTTTGCACAGGATTGGGGCTCTGGATGAGCTTGGCTACACTCAGCTGTTTATTTGGGAACTGGGGAATTGAACTGAGTGAAACAGTCCCTTGTGTTTTTTATGGAAAACTCACAGCCACAGGATCATCTCCCCAGCTACATTTAAAAAAAAACCTTAAATGTTATATATTTGACATTAAAATGCATGAAGTCACTTTAATTAGAATCCATTACTACTGCAAGTTATCCAAAAGTCTGTGGTTCAGAGTTCTCTATTTATAAGAGATGAAACTGGGTGAAAAGGGCACCATTTTTGCACAAGTTGCACAGCTAGAATAAAATGGCCTTTTCACAGCAACCATAAAGGACTGTGATAGCAACACATCCATTAAATGTCATCGCTGTTCCTACACCCCGCACATCTGGCTGTTTGAAATATGATGTGTGACATTCATATTCAAGAGCTAAAAATAACTACATTGGGTCAAAAAGAAAATTTTTAATACAAAAAATTTACATCAAACTGAGTCACTTTCACAATATACTGAGTTTTTCTTATTTTCATAACCTCAATCAAGTTGTGTTTTTCTTATTGTTTTAACATTTAGTTATTTGCAAGCAGAAAGAACAGAGACAGACAGAGACTGGGCATGCCAGGGCCTCCAGCTGCTGATAATGAGCTCCAGATGTATGTGTCACTCAGTACATCTGGCTTTAAATAGGTACCTGGGAATCAAACTCAGGTTATTGGGCTATTTTTCAGGCAAGTGCCTTAGCCAATTAGCCATATCTCTAGCCCAAGTTTTATTTTTTAAATCAAGATTTTTCTGCCTTTTGAGCATTCACGCCAACATAAAGAAATAAGAATTGATTGTATTATTTGTAATGCAAAAGGAACATCACTAAAAAAAACATAAAACACTATTTTTTTCAAGGATAAGTAATCAAAACAGGTCTCAATTGCTGTTTTATTTTGCATTTGCTTTTCTTTTTTCCAAGCATAAATATTCAGAATATTCTTAAGCAATAATCGAAATGTGTTTTTATGTTAAATATTTAAGTCTGGAAGAAAAATAAAATGTTGCTTTAGGTCTAAGAGCTGTAAACTGCAGTCATTCTGAATGATACTGGTAAGCCTGAAGACCAAGAAGTTACAAAGTGGAATGAATGAAATCATTATATAAGTATTTTAATGTTTGGAAACTCAAACATTCATTACCATTTCCCTAAGTTGTTACATTTTTCAGACTGGCAATAAAAACAAATCATTGACTTAACAGTTAAAGTAACTTTGTATCATTTGAATGCTAGAGTTTCTTGCCCTAGTTCCAAAAATCTCTATATTTTATCTTCCTTTGGTGTTTGGAGAAAGGGAAATTGGGATGGCATCAATTATATCATTTACATAGTTCAAAAAGCTCAAAATCAAATCAAGACTAAAACTGCTTACTTCTGTGGTAACCCTCTGCCTGTTTCCTGTAGGGAATCTGAACTTCTGCTCTATGACAGAGCAGGGATACTAATGCAGAGATGCTAGGCCATTTATACAGCACATGAGTTAACTTTTGTCTGTGCCTGTCCTAGGTTCTTCAGCTTCTGTAATAATTAGAAAGGAAACTGGATAGGAAGTGTTCTGCTGTATGCATCTTTCTGTGTTGATGTGCAATAGATCTACTGTGTTCAAAGCCCTCAAAGGATGGTGACCTTGATCCTCCATAAATTACAGGTTATTTTCCTCATGATCACTCTTGCCTTTCAAAACATACTTACAGATACTCCTGAAGAGAGTCTGGGGAATTATAGAGTTCCCCAAGTGAGGTTAACACTTTATTTTTGTTTGGAGTTAGAATGTCATTCCAAGGGCCATGAAATTAATTTGGCTGCTGCATATGCTGATCTTAGCAGTCCTGCCCCACTGTAGTGGAACAAGAATGAATATCTTCAAAATCTCTCTCCTTATATCCTTGGATGCTCCAAAATGACCTTTCCATCTGGGGGCATGCATATCTGAATCCCTTACTTGACATTTATAGCTTCTGTGGTGGTGTGATTCAGGTATCTCCCATTGTCGTAGTTAACCACACACCACTGGGATGTATCTCTAAACCAGGCACAGTTTATGGGAGGAAAGGATTTACTGAAACTACAGATTTCAAGAAAGTTAATAATGGTGATAGAGGCTGGCCCCCTTTCACAAGTCCAAGCAGAGAGAAAAACCCATCACTAACACTAAAACCATATATATATATATATATATATATATATATATATATATATATATATATATATATATATACATACACAAAAAAAAAAACACAGGCCTGTGAGACATTGATTTCCTCCCCCTTTATATAACCTCAGGGTGAAATCTTGCAATACTTTTTCAGCCTTGTTGACTACCTGAGTCTCTGGAATTTCCTTCCTGCACTGCCCTCCCCAGGAAAGGATATCTGCTTCTATCTCCCCTGAACTTCCTTATATCCTGCCCCTTACTGAGAGGGCTGCCTTCCTCTGAGCAACATCAAAGACCCACCCAAGATTTCTAAAAAGATCAAGTTGACAACAAAGCCCAACAATCATACCCATAAACATATTTTCTTAATGTTATATCCCCTGCTAATGATAATTTGGACAGAAGGAAGAATGCACTCTTTGGAAGTAAGGGGCCTATATGCTGAAGGAATTTTCCTGCTCTTCAAAGTTGGCTTTATTTCACACCTCACATTGCAGTAACAAGTTGGTGGTCCTCCAGGTACTATGGAGTATAATAAATACCGAAAAGAGAAGGTAACTGTATTTACAACACAGTTTTGTTTTTTGTGGAAATGACCAAGGATAGTATGAAGCAGGTTTATGGTGCTACCTGTGTTGAGGGCTGATGGAGCCATAAGGATGAACTTTGGGTTGCAGGGAAGACACAATGGAGATGCCAAGACTATGGCCTGGAGGCAAAGGAGAGATGCTGACACTGGATAAATTTTTCTAGAAATGTGAGTAGCTTAGTTGGAAGAGCAGAACTCCAGAGACTCATCACTGGCTAGAATGATCAAACTTAAAACTTGTCACTGGTTAGAGATATTGGACTTGGAGTTACAGAGTTTGATGTTTGCCCTGTTTGTTTAAATCTTTTATTATTTCAGTCTTTCCTTGGTATGCCCAAAGCAACTTTCGTACTGAGAATATTTATTCTGTGCCATTATGGATTTTTGGGTGTGTGTGTGTGGGGAGTCTTACAGCTCAGTTAAAAGACCTTGACCAATGGGGATATTTGAACATCAATGGGATTTATAAAACAAAACATAACAACAAGAAACCTTTTAAAGTTGGGGCAAATGAATTACATTTTACATCATGTATGGTTATATGTTTATGGGGGCCATTGGCATAATGTGGTGGTTTTATTTCAGGTGAAACAATGATGATTATGAGACATAATTTGTGAAAGCTAAATTTTAAGGCAGTTTTAAGGGACTGAAGTCCAGAGGGAACCAAGTATGCCATACCTCATCCTGCAGAAGAATGAAAACTCCTGGCAGGACTGGAACTCTGTGTCTGAGACTGATCTGCAACACCCTCTGTTTTTGACAGTCAAACACACTATGACCCCCAACCCCAGGTGGGTGCAGACTCTGGAATCAGACATCCAGATTTATTACCCTACCTGATCTTTCCCCTGCCTACCTACAGAGGTGGCAGGCAGGCTCATACACACTGCCCTCTTTCTTGGCTTCTTCACTTCCTGAGACCCTCACTCCCTGGCTTCCAACTTTTCATCTTGTGTGACCTAGACTCCCTTGTGAGTCTTCAGTCCCCATCCCCAGTCACCAGGTGGGAGAGGAAACATAACCCTGTCTCACATATCCAACATGTGAGTAATTCCCATGTGGGCACCCTCTCTAACTTTTCCCTATCCTCCCTCCACAGCGGATGCCATGTGTATCACTCTTCTAGCTTTCCACCTGCTCTTCAGCTTTAGCCCAGTCTGGATCCACTAAGCCTGAGTTCTTTGAGCTCTCCAACTGGGCCCATAGCCTTATTCCAGAATGGCTCCGCTCTAATTTGGCCTCAGCTCCTTCTATCTCTTCATGTTCTCACAGCTTTATTCTAGTTTTTCCTTCTAAATATGTTTTCCACCTAAAAACATATGTTTTCCACCTAAAAGTGTTCTTTGGCCTTCCTTCCCAGATCCCAATTCCCCTTAAACTCCACAATTTGTGATCTTTCCTCAGATAAACCTAATAATTCATAATTTTTCCTTTTTGAATCCATATTTATTATTCTTCATTAAAGATTAGGAAAGAAACCAAAACTTTGGGTTCATAAATCTGGAGGACACTCTGAGCCCCCAAAATCCTGCATCAATTCCATCCAGGAAAGACTGAATGGTAAAAATACAAACTCTTCTGTAAGGGAGAAATCTGCTCCTCAAGGTCACAATTTATTTGGTCTCTGGATTAAAAATATGGCTGTGTCCTTCACACTTGGTATTGCTTTCAGAAATATGAAAAAAAAATGCTTGACAGTGGGACATGAAGTGAACAAGGAAATGTGGAAAATGAGACAGGGCATGTTTTCCCTGTTAGAGAGGCCAATGAGGATGGACCATGGTTTGCAGTGGAGACACAAAGATGTTTTGAATATACCAGGATTGTACAGAGGCTACCATGGAGTACTGATGGCTGGGAATAGAAGTTTTCCCTGGCTACCCAGCCCAACTGGAGAGATGAAAATTAAAATTCTAGAAACTGTCGACATTGGTTTTGAATGTTGTATTTGAACTGCAGATGTTTGATCTTTACCGGATGCTTATTGATTTTTGCATTGGTCTAGTTTCTTCTTATGCCCTTCAGCAATGGACGGCTTTACTCCATGGCATTTTGTGTAAGAAGTATGTAACTCTTTTTGATTTTACAGGACTCACAGTTAAGAAACAGTCTTGAATCTCAGATAAGACTTAGGACTGTGGAACAGTCTTAAAGTTGATAAAGACTATGGGAAACTCAGAAGTTGGATTGAATACAATTTACAATGTGAGATGATCAGGAGTCTCTTGCAGGCCAGGGGTAGAAAATGGTATTTTGAATATGTGTCCTCCATAGACTCAGGTGTTTTATTAGAGCTTGGAGTGGATTATGGGGTCCAACTTTAACGTGTGTTTGAAGGGTATCTGAATTCCAGCCTAAAAGTATCAGAAGTTTGTGAGCTTTAGCTGTGCTTGCTTGTGGTCCCGTCTGCTTGGTTCTCTCTCTCTCTCTCTCTCTCTCTCTCTCTCTCTCTCTCTCTCTCTCTCTCTCTCTCTCTCTCTCTCTCTCTCTTTCTTTCTCTCTCTCATTTGTTATTATAAATGGGATCCAGCTTTTCTCGCCATTTAATGGAACTTACCCTGAATCTGTAAGATAGAAATAAATCCCTTCTTCACCTAAACTGTGACTGGTTTGGATGTTCATCCAAGCAATGTAAAGCTGATTACAAAGTTTGTTGTACTAGGAAGAGATTTTATACGACAAGCTGTAGACACAGATGCTAACTTTAGGAGATAAAAGATTTGTAAGTAATATGAAGAGTCATATAATTTTATTTCTCTTTTATGGTATCAGTCACTAGTATATTTTATGTGTATTTCTGTGTTAACTATAATAAAAACTCTACATCCATGCTACATGAGATCCAATAAAGATAACTTTAAAATAATTCAACCAGAGACATCATAACCAGAATATTGAAAGCTGAGGTCTGGGTAGATGACTCAGTCATTCAAGCCTGGTGACCTGACTTTGGTCTTCTTCAGGACCCACATAAAGCTGAATACAACGTGGTGCATACATACACAATCTTTACATGTCTGCATCATTTCAAGCAGAGCCAGGAGAATCTGGAAGCTTGATGTATCAGTGACAGGAGCAACAAAAGATCCTATCGCAAACAAGACAGAAGGAGAGGAGAAATATCCTGAGGTTATCCTTTGACCTTCACAATGCCCTTCCACGCCATGCATGCCCAAACACACACACGCAGACATCATACACACATATACATATGCACACATAATCAAAGTATATAAAATGTAAAATTAAAAAACATCAAAAGCTGAAAACTGAGAAAGAAATAATCTTGAAAGCAGCAAGAAAAAACAACTCACAATGTACAAAAAAAACCCAATATGATAATTAATTCCTAATACAGAAAACCTCAGGCAAACAAATCCTGTGGCATTACATCTTTAAGATGATTAATGAGATGTCAACCAAGAATTGAATATATAGTGAGACCCTACAAAATGAAGACAACATGATTCACTAAAAACACAAAGCATTTGTGGCTAGTCCTGCCTTATAAAAATATTAAGGGAAGTATTGTTTTTCAGGCTAAAAGAAACACTAGACAATGAATCAAATCATGATACAGTAACAATAGAAATATTATATAATTGTTATACTATAAAAGAAAATGTAATACTATATTACTTTCCCTTTTTATTATCTTAAAAACTAAATCTATGAAAAATATTTAAAAATTAAATTATTAGTCCTGTTATTTAAACAGATGCAGATTTCATAATGACACCACAAAACAAAAAACAAACAAAAACAGCTAACAGAGAAGTTAATATAGTAAAAGAAAACCATATAAGTCCAGATATTAATTCCATAATAAGAATGAAAAATACAAGAAATCTTATACAAGAATTAGAAAGCATATGCAATTCTTTATTTTTTTGTTTTTCCTTCAGAAGATGTGTTAGGTCAAACTCGGGCTCCAAAATGGAGTCCACACATAGCACCTCAGTTTCTCCTGTTTGGAATTCTAGAACTTGGGTAGCCAGCTTCAAGAGAAGTGTCAACATCCAAATCAGACCCCAAGCTTCAAGAGAAGTGTCAACATCTAAATCAGATGGCAACAGTAGTTAAAAACAGGAGATTAAAGCCTGCCTCATAAACAGGAGATAAAGACACCCACCCTCTCTGGCTGAAGGTGTGAGAGTTAACTCCTTCAGGCAAGTTCCATAGACCTCCTCCCCTTGAGTAGGAGGTATTTCTAGCTAGAGTTTAAACCTAGGTGTAAAGCTGATTGGTCAGGTATGGACCAACCAGCTGTCTCTCTGGCTTACCTGGTGGTGGTCTTAAAAAGTCACTGAAACAAAGTCCATCATCTGATTCCTGCACATGGCATTTTAGGAGAATGACTCACAGACCTTAAAAAGGGAGGGCTCCTGATTTTTCCCAAATGAACCTTTTTTCCTCACCATGGGAGCCCTCTGTTATCTTTTCTTCTGCTGCTTGTTTAGCTGAACAGCATAGATTTTGTTAAATCCTCTCCCAAGTGTTCTCTCCACACTGGTGGCTGGAGATCTCTGTAACTTCGCATTCTCTTTCAAATAAAGTCTCCCACTATATCTTATCCTCTGGTGGTCTATAATTTTAATTCTTTAACTTTATAGACAAGAATTTGGGTACTCCTTAATTTCTGAAGTACATTGGAATTTGCTGGGTATTATCTAAATTCTAATCCCCAGCTCCCCTGCTACAAAGGGACATCCCTTCTCCCATCCAAGCCACCTGAGACCCCCCGCAACCTGGGAGTTTACAGTGACCTAGACTCACAGTCTCATTTCCATTATAAAAATCCCAAAACCTGCCCATCCCAGGGGCTTTTCTTCACTCTGATGAGAGAGCCTGGCAGCTGATGTTTTCCCTGAATTAAGGCTTTCTTCCTTTCAGAGTGGTCTCATGATGGTCTTGGTCACTCTCAATCCTCACAACATGGAATTATATAAATCAATGATTGTCGGAACACTTTTGGATTTGTACCATATATAGACCTTATATGAGCATAATTTAAAAATGAAAGATTAAAATAAGATTTTACTGGAGCTGAGCCAGTTATGGTAGGTTAATTCTTTAGTACCCAGTCCTCAGGACAACTGTAACAAATTCAAGGAGGGATAGGGTTCCAAATTAAAATTCAATCCCATCAGAATTACAGAGAGAGACAGAGACATAGAAAGACAGACAGACAGACAGACACACACACACACACACACACACAGAGAGAGAGAGAGAGAGAGAGAGAGAGACTTAGATTCAAAAAGAGACTAAAAAGGAGCCAAAATTTTCTGTTGCTTAAAAATATCATATCTGGGGCTGGAGAGTTGGCTCAGCAGTTAAGGCACTTGCCTCCAGTGCCTGAGGCCCCGGGTTCAATTCCCCAGGACCCACATAAGCCAGACCCACAAGGTGGTGGCCCTGGTGTTCTTTCCCTCTCTGTCTCCCTCTCTCTGTCTCTCTCTCTCTTCTCTCTCCTTGAAAATGAATAAATAAAATATTTTTAAAAAAATATTATATCTGATGTACTATAATATATTATTTGAGCATTTTTGGTGATGCTGATATAAGCAATTCTATTGTATTTGCAGTCATATGACAGTACACCACAATTCTGCACATTCTGATAATGGTTATAATTACATAAATTGCTCTTGTATTTACTATATAGTATGGTTCATGTAATCATTTAGCATGTGTTCTGTCTGTTTAAAATGATTATGCCTTATCACAATGACAGCTCAAACATGTTGTATTTAAAACATCTCTTTATTGCATCATTTTCTCCTGTGTTTGACTTAATCTTATGTTAATTTTTTCAAATAATTCAACTCAAGCCTTATGATATTCTTTACCAACATTGTTGGTCAAAAGGCCATGTTAAGTAATAGACTAGAAAGTAAATTAAGCATGTTTCAGGACCACAAACATAGACATCTTCTACCAGACCCATTATCTTGAACAAGCACACTCTGATCAATGCTGATCAAAGATATGTTTCACTGAAGACACACTAACACCAATTAGTGAATGGCTCAAGTCAAATATGGTGACCTCTCATGACTTAGATTGGAAGCCGGACACAGTAGCACATTCCTCTCAACACCATGGTGATAAGGGACAAAGTTTACATGTTGTGATGGTTAAGTTTTATTGTCACCCTGACCTTTCTAGTAATCTTGGGTCTCTGAGGTTGTTTACAAGAGGGCAGCCCACTCAGTAGGAGGCAGAATGTAAGTAAGGCTCAGGAAAGCTATAAACTTTCCTTCCTTGGTGCAGGAGGGAAATTTCAGAGATTCGGGGAGTAAACAAATATGGGAAAGGGTTCCAAGACCCTGCCCAAAGGCTGTATGAAGGGGAATCTTCTCTCTTCTGCCCCTGCCTGTTTGTTGTTCTGTGCAATGTTGGTGATGGGTCTCTTCTTGGACCTGCGAAAGGGGCCAGCCTCTTTTGTATTCTGGAACTTCCCCTTGATATGTAGCTTCAAATAAATCCTTTCCTCCCATAAACTGTGCCTGGTTTGGAGATTCATCCTGTTGTGCTGCTGAGTTTAATGCTGGCTATGGGTAGTTTAAATGATTCAAGAATCATTATTCATATCATAATGTAAAAATGACAAAGCTCTTCATCTGAGATGTCCTCCTCTGTTATCATTCCACTGAAATGGAGAAGTACTAATTGAAAATTACCATACCTATCGAGATCTTGCTGATAATGTTCCTCTATATCCTTCTCTTATTGGTGCTCTTCACCCAGAGATGAAAATATTTTCTGTTTCTAAACATCTCCTCTTTAATGAAACTAGTGAATCAAGTGACACTGAAAAGTTTACACTAGCCCAGGAAAAATGTTCTTGCTGCCTTATCCTTTGCTTGTAAGCAAATCTGATTATTTTAAAAAAACAGAAACAAGATAAGAAACTCACGTAGAAACATAACTTAACAGGTGTTGTTTTAAAAAGCTGTTTCTTCACTGATATTCTAGGAGAAGCTACTGTTATCACAGGAGATGACAGTTCCTTGTGTGTTTATGCCTCTGAAGCCTTCAAAGAGGGACGGAATAAATAAAAGATCTGTGATCCTCACCCTATTGTGTGAATTTGTGTCTTAGTGTCCCACAACAAAATGCTTAAAAAGTAAATAAATAAGTGAATTGGAAATCGTTAAACCAACCATTCTTCTCCAAGTAAGGAAAACTGTTTGTACCAGACCAAGACCAGGTCATGACTATCTGGTTATGTTAAATTTAAGTTTTAAAAACTGGGTCTTGCCCCAGAGATAATTATTTCTGAGAATGAAAAAAATATTTTCAAAATAGGTAGAATGCTGACTAGTAAATAACTGTTTTTTTTTTCCACTTCAGTACACACGCTTGCTCTTTCTACACTGCAAAGGGCTTTTTTTTTTCTTTATAAGCCCTGAGCTACCAGAACTGGTGGCTGACTCTCTCCCGAGTACAGTTAGCCCCGACTGGTCATCAAATAAAGTTTCCTTTTTACTCTCCAGACTTTTCAGTGTCTGTTTGATTTTGGGTCTGGGACTGCGCTCCATTTCAAATCAAAGGAGAAAAAACTTATAGAGTTAAACTCTCATTATGTGAGTAAATTTTTTTAAGTTTCTATGTAAAGTTATAGTTAGATATATTCATTATTGATTGGATTTTAAAATGAATTTCATGCAACTTATGCACTGAATGGAGTGAATATATCTACAGCAGTACTGGGTCCTGTCCTTGTCACTCACATTGAACTGAGCTGTGAGTAATACTCATGACCCCCAGAGAAACATTTGCTACTACAAGCTTCACTCCCATAAGTGCCCGATAAAGGTACCTTTGAAAAAAATACTACCTTTATATTCTATCTTTTTAATATCTAGACACACAAATATTTATCAGTGCATTACAGTTACATCCAGTATTCAGTACAGTAACGTATGGGTCCAGCAATAAAGTATAGCACATAGCCTAGGTATGCAATAAGCTATACCTCCTAGTTTTATATAAGTGCACTCTATAACATTGATCACATGATAATTAAATTGTATAATCAAACATGTCTAAAAATGTATCCCTGCCAGTAAGCCATGCACAACTGTACATGTGAAGAAGATGCCACCCTCCTTAGGGAGCTCATCTATTGAACAGTTAGATACCTTTATTATTATTATATTATTACTATCCACTAAGATTCCTTTTCCATTTTTGGAGGAGGTATGATTACACATGTTGTATTTGTCATTTAGCAGGTTGAATTCAAGTTTTTAATAAGCCTAGGGATCGGTAGAGTCACAAAATGACAAAAATATATTGATCACAGTGTTGAGTAACTCATCTGTTTGTCTCTCTTTATATATATATATAATATATATATATATATATATATATATTATATATATATATATATTCTTTTACATACAACATTCTTGAAATCAGTTGCAAATATTATGCAGCATTAGTCAGATTTCATAGCAGTTAAGTTAGAACAAAGCTGGTTATCTCATGGTACTTAGAATGCAGAAAGAGTTCAGAAGAGGCTCAGGTCCCACTAAATCCTCAGTATTGCACCCTCAATGGCCTTACTTCCTCCCTTTCTCATCAGCTCCCACTTTCCAAAGCTTCTACATCTACAGCCAAATCTATAACACATAGACCATTTGGTGACAAACTCTATACCAAATCATCTAAGATGAAGATGATCATCTTGGTGAAAAGCTCAGGGAAGCTGAGAACATTTAAATACATGGAGTATTTAAGATATAACCAAAATATATTAGCTCTAGAACCAGTTTTAATCACTACTTGACTCACTGTGGTCCCTGATACACTTGGCAGTCTTTAACATTTTAGTTTCTTTATTGATTAACTTGAATAATAATTGATTTTGATATTTTTTCTTTCACACATTCTCTATAATAACTTCCACTTGACAGTTTTTGTTATATTACAATGATTTTAAAATGCCTCTGTCATGAGAGGAAATTCCCTTTTTCCAAATACATTTACTTCCTGTCAAAAAAGATTCTTTTCTTCATTAACCAGCTATCAATATTAGCAAAAAAGAAAAAAAAACAAGATATTTTGGTATTTCCTTTAAGTCATCTGGCAGATTTTTACTCAATATGAACTCCAAAAACTATACTTTGTTCCAATTTATAGTGGCAGAGATAGGTCCCCTATGAAACTAACACTGTGCCATCCAGAAATGTAAGAAACATGTACCGAGGAGGTGGAAGATCATCTCTCTAAGACTCTACCAGCATAATTGTCTTTTGTATAGAGTTGGGTTGTGTCTTAAATTTTGAAGGATGCATTATCAAAACGGAATTTCATATATTACTATAGTGACCACATTCAAGCAAACAACCTGCTCTTACCCCCTCCTGCAATTCTTTCCCATCTATGATAGTGACACCGTCATTGTTTTACTTACATTGAAAGGAAATGTGTATTATCTGTGACTCCTCGATTTCTATTTTCCATCTTATACCATCCATGAGGAAATCTTACTGGCTCCACTTTCTTAATGAAACTTTCCTGCCACTGACTTACAAGCACCATGTTGAGAGCTCCTTCCCCTGACCTTCATCCTCCCTGCTTTCACAGGTGTCCTGATGCTAATCATCATAGTAGCTGCCAAAGCACCAACCTTTCCAAACATGAAACATAACTATTCTGTCTGTTCCAACAATGTCACTGTGACTCCTGCTAATCCACATATGGTGGAATCAAGTCTATAGTAGCCCTGGGGATTCTCCATTGTTACTTCCCCCTTGTTTTAGTCAGCCACATGCCACTGGGATGAATCTTCAATTTGGGGGAGGAAAGTATTTATTGAAACTACAGATTGAGGGGGAAGTTCCATTACAGCAAAAAGGCTGGCCCTCCTTCACAGGTGCAAGCAGAGAGAAAAACCCATCACCTACACCACACACACACACACACACACACACAACAGGGAACAGGCAGGAGGGCCAAGGAAATAATTTTTTCCCCTTTATATAGCCTTAGGATGAGGTCTTACAACCCTTCCCCAGACTTAATGGCTTCCTGAGTCTCTGGAATTTCCTTCCTGCACTGCCCACACAGGAAAGGATGTTTACTTCCAGTTTCTTGAGCTTCTTTACATCCTGCCCCTTGCTGAGAGGCTGCCTTCCTATACACATCCTCAAAGACACACCCAAGATAATTAAAAAGATCCAAGTTGACAACAAAACCTAACCACTACACCCCTCTTTTTCATTGCCTACTATTATCACAGTAAGCCATGTACTTCACACCCTCGGACACTCATCTGCATTAAATGTCTTTTCAGTTTCCCCACAGTGCTCACAGCTTCATCTTCACATGCTGGCTCATAGGATTATAGGGTTGCCATGGCCTTCCCTGCTAATTCTAAAATTTATAAAATATAAATGGACACCCTTCACTACTGATCTCCCTAACCTTGCTCTGGGACTTCTTTGAATAGTACTTTTGTACCATTGCTATTACTTTATTAAAATTAATTCTTTGACTTATTTGATAGGCCTTATTTGCTCTCTCCACACCCAAAAACAAACTCAAAAGGACAGGATTTTTTGTCTCATTTATTTTTCCCCAAAGTATGCCTACTCCATGATTATTCTCAGTTTCATGAAAAGGATGATTATCTTAATTTAATTTAATTAAATCTGCTTACTACCATGTAGTATCATAAGGCCTAAAGTTTTTTTTTTTTTTTTCGATTAGCTTTGGATTTATTCGAAGGGGACAGTGAATAGAAATATAATACGAGGACATCTTACTCCAACAGAATGGGGGAAAGCATGTTGTCTGTACATTCAACACTTTGGGGCAATCAATCCAAATAACTTCATTTGAACATTCACTACCCTGATAACTTTTTAAAACATATATTGTCAATAATTAGATACATTGTATGAGCAAATCTTGTAATGGTACACAACCATTTCCCTCCTCCCTGTCCCAAAACCACTGGGGGCCCTCCTCGGTGGGCTTACTGGACCTTGACTAGTCCATGGGGTAGGGGGTTATAAATTATACAAGAAGTAGCCAGTTTTTTTCTTTGTGTGTTGTTGCTGAGGGGGGCAATGACTCTTGATATTCTCCCCCACCATGGCTTTTACAACCTCTCTGCCTCTTCTTCTGAGCAGTTCCCTGAGTCATGGTGGGTGAGATTTTTGTTTTGTGTGAATTTTAAATGTTTATTTTTTTACATTTTTAAATATCTTTATTATCAATAATTAGATACATTGTATGAGCAAATCTTGTGATGCTATCCCCATTTCCCCCCTCTCTGTCCCCAACCCACCAAGGGCTCTCCTCAGTTCACATATTGGATCTGTCCATAGGGTAGGGGGTTATGAAATGCACCAGAGGTAGCCAGTTTTTCCTCCCCTTTGTGAGTTGCTGAGGGGGGCAATGTCTCTGGATATTCTCCCCCACCATGGCTCTTACATTCTTTCTGCCCCCTCTTCCACTCAGTTCCCTGAGTCATGGTGGGTGAGTTTTAAGTCTGCTTTATTGTTGAGATCTTAAATGTCTCTGGGTTTCTGCTTTGGGTTGTGTTGGATATTGTTTGTATTGGTGTCTATCTCCATTGACCTTTCATGGGTTATCTGACTTTCTGAGGTGATAGGTCTCTATCACCTATCTATCACCTATTATCTCTTTGCCACTTTCTCAAGTTAGGAGGCAGAGGTAGGAAGATCTCTGTTCATTTCCTGTCAGGATGATTTTTAAATTTGCTTTAATTTTTAAATCTGCTTTATTGTTGAGACCTTAAGAGTCTCTGAACTTCTGCTTTAGATTGTGTTGGTTATCTTCACTGTCTGTGTGCAGGTGAATTTCCAGAGAGTCAGGGAGTAAAAAAGTCTGGGAATGGGAGCTAAGTATCTGAACTCCAGCCTAAAGGTATCAGGCTGGAATATCTGGTCTCATGTATTCATGGGTTATCAGGCTTGCTGTGGAGGTAGGTCTCTTGTTTATCTCGCCACGTTCTCATAGGTTACATGTGGGCCCTATATGATATCCTGATAACTTTTAATATATCATGGAGCGATCAAGTAAGAGGAAAATTAACCTTGATCAAGTACTTTCAGTTAACTTCAAATACTCTAACTCTAAATACATTATTGTGTCCTCCTTGAAAAAAACCTGTTAATGTGGATGTTTTCTGAATTCCACTATTGAAAATAAATTGTCATAATAATACACTTATCAAACTTCTGTAGCATAAGCTAGTATAAACTCAAAATCTGTAGTATGATAATCATCATGACATAGCATTGAATATTGTACGTATATAAAATATGAATGAATATTCATAAAATAAGAAACTTTTCAAACTATTTTAGGGACCAAGTTAGTTAAAATGTTCAGGTAGGATTCTCATTTCCTTTGCCATATCTAGCCTCTCCAGGATATCCTCTACAACAGAGCACACTTTGAAGTTCACAAAATTTGATTCAACATTGGCATATCAACATGACTTCAAAGGGATTTGCACTGCTGAAGAATTTCACTGAGTTCAAGAAAGAAAGGAGAATCTAAACTTCCTGTGAAATCTAACTTCAGAGCACCTGGTACCTTCTACAAAATTAGATACATGTGGGTATCAAAAACAGGAGTTTGAAAGTACAGTTCAATTCACAGGGAGCCTCTCTTTAATTTGCTGTTTGTTGAATATTATGATGTGATAATACAAAAAATAAAGGTGAAAGTTTAATATCTTAGAGATGAAGCATGGCTGGAACACATATTTAATTTTCATTAAGAAACATTGACATAGACTACAAACAACATTGTCATCTTTGTAGTATTGTTTTACGTCAAGCTATTTTTTTTCTACCTTCTTCACACACCTTTCAATGAAACTTCAGTTAATTTCCATGGTCATGTATATGGTAATGATTTCATTTAATGTTCATTTAATTTAACATTTATTTCTTTGTTTCACCAAGTTTTATCCTTCCAATTTCAGGACAGAAAATTATCTTTAAAAGTTTGGCTTAGTGTGCCTTGCATTTTTATCTGCAATTTTATCTTTGTTCTGTCCTCAACACATTCCCTAAATCCAAGCTCCTCCCTTAACCCACCCCAGTGTAGTAGCTTTGAAATGTGTAGATGTGGAAGGGCTGCTTTGCTGTCTTATTATCTGTAGTTTTTCCCTCCATTTCTGAGCATTCATAGGTTAGCATTTTAACACTCACCTATGAAAATAGATGGTAATGACACACTGAAAGCTTAAAAGCCAATGCTTGCTTCTGATCCAATTAAAGAAAAAATTTACTTGCCTTGAGTGAGCTGTTACACTGGATTATTGCAAAAGCCTTCATACGATAAACAATTCATTTTCAAAGAAAGCAGTGAGAGGAATAAATTTATGATTATTAAGTAAAAGTTGTTTTCATGACTAATAATCACAGTTTATAATGCACAAAATCATTTTATGAATTATGTCCTTTAACTCTCAACAATCTTATTGATTTTCGCAAGAAATAAGGTAGTTGAGAAATCATTACTTAATGAGATTGTAGGATTTTAGGAAAGAGACCCCACACAATGTTGCCAAGCTCTTCCATAACCCCTCCCAGTCAGAGCTTTGCATTGCCTCCTACAGAATAAAAATGGGTATTCTTATTTATTTTTTTTTCTTAAGCTTGTATGTACTTCTTTCCGATGCTTTTTTTTTCTTGATTCCACACCCCAGTACCCTAACAGTAGTGAGGTTTATTACTTCAGAGGGAGGATTGTGACAGTTTCAGGCAAGCTCCATAGACACCTCCCTGCCTTGAGTGGGAGGTCTAACTAGAGCTCAAACCTAGGCTGTAAAACTGATTGGTCAGGTATGAATCAACCACCTGTCTTCCTGCTCACCTAGGGCAAAAAATACTCACTGAAGAGATAATCATGTCTCTTTCTCACATACATGGCCTAGAAGAAGGGCCTCTAACTCCCTAGGGACCAGTAAGGTCTCTCCAGCCCCTCACCACAGCCTGTGGTGAGGGGCTGGATTTCTCTTCCACCTGAATCTTTCCTTCTCATCTTTCCCCTTTCTGCTTGTTTAGCTGAACAGCATATATCCTGTTAAAACTCTCCAAGTTTTCTCCCCACACTGGTGGCTGGAGAACTCTGTAACTCCCTATGTTCCCTTCAATAATAAAGTCTCCCACTATACCTTAATATCTTGTTGTCTATGATTTTAATTCTTTAAATTTGTAGACAATAATTCAGGTACTCCTTAAAATCTGGGGTCCATTGGAATTTTTGCTGGGCATTGTCTAAATTCTAATCCTCAGCTCACCCTGCTACAAGAAGTTTAAGAGATTGATATATAATAATTGAAATTTTAATGAAAACTGCATTGCATTCCTTAAAGGGTCCACCCCTAATGGGTGTGCATTGCTGGTAGCAGAGAGGACATCTTTACTGGACGTGCAATGCTACATCCCGACTTTACCTTAGAAACCTTTCCTACAACTGTATGCATATCCTGTTTGCAGTCAATGGTTGGTACTGAGACTGATACTAACATTCTGTCATGTATGACCTCACAGTGGTTGTCTTTACAAGACAGACACAGTGCTGAGCCCAGCAACATTTTGAGAACAAATGGAATGAGACATCAAAACATAAAAGGGTTTCTTGCAAAGAGGATAGTGCTGAATGTGATGGGGTGGGGGAGCAGAGCAAAGAAGGGAATAACACACAAAGAAAAAGTACTGGCTACCTCTTGTACCATAACCTATAACCCCTTATCCCATGGACTGGTCCAGCAGGTCCACTGAGGAGGGCCTCCAGTGGGATGTGGATAGGGAGGAGGGAAATTGGGGTATGATCACAAGACTTACTCATACAATGTATGTAATTATTGACGATAAATATGGGAGAAAAGAGGGTAATGGGGTGGGAATGTAATCAAAATACCATGCCTTTATGTATTGATGTTCTCAATTAAAAATGTTAAAAATTACAATGAGCAAGCCAAAATAATCCTTTCCTACTTTAAAAAATCAATAATATATTTGATAATATAAACAATCTTGAACTTGAATAAAATACTGCACTGAGAAGATTTAAATATTTATTCATTTGAGAATGTCATTCATTTTTAGTGTGATATATATATTATTTTTCTCACTCTAGACCAGTCTGACTTGGAGCTCACTCTGAAGTCCCAGGTTCACAGAGATCCTCCTACCTCTGCCTCCCAAGTGCTGGGATTAAAGGGGTGTAAAACCATGCCCAGCAGTGATGGCTAATCTTGTCAACTTGATTAGAATATAAGCAGTAACCATGGAAGCAAATCTCTGGGATGTCTTTGAGGGAGTCTCTAGATCCTCACTCACTGTGGGTTATACCATTCCATGTGCAGGGCCCCAGATAAAGAAAAAGAAAGAAATGTGCTGGAAACCAGCACTCATCATTCTTGTGCTTCCTGACTATTGACACAATGTGACTAGTTCCCCCAAGATCTGCCATCATGACTGTGCCCTCAAACTGTGAGTCAAAACAAAAACTTTCTTTTTAGGATTTTTTTTTCAGGGTATCTTGTAATAGCAACAATAAAAGTAACTAATTCATGAAGCAGATGATTGGTATCATGCCCTAAGGCAAAAATAACAAATCCAAAATGAAACACAAAGCCAAAGCATAGTCCCTACCCAGAATGAGTTCAATTTAAGTGGGAAGAGTTAGATGTATAAATAGTATATTTTAATATAATGTGTTAAGCTGCCACAAAAAATTTCATTCTGTTTCATAATAGACATAAAACCAAAAATAGTCAATATGCATCCCTTAATGCTTAAACAAAATAAATGTGCACAAAAACTATTTAAAGAATGAATAACAATCATTCATTGAATGAGAAAATAATCTGTATATGTTTCAGAAACACAAACATACTCTAGCACTAAATAAGATACTTCATTTTAGAGCCCAAAACCTTTACAGAAAAGTGGTTGTAGTAGAGACAGTTGACTCATCACTAAACATATTCCTTTTCCTAATGGAAATACAGCTATACTAACGTTTCTACCTTCCTTTCAGTGAGGTTTGACAGTGACTGAGTCCTAGTGAATGAAATGTCAGTGGAAATAATAAATAGTGTTTCACTGTATAAACCATTCACACCTCCCTGTATGGCATGCTTCTACACAGCCTCTCTGGTATAAATTATGTATGCTCCTTTCCTCTCCAGTGTGGTACAGAGAAGTTAGTGCCTAGGGCAAAGGGATCTAACCACTGACAGAAAAGCCAAGATTACTAAATCACTGTTAGAGGAGAATACCTCAGTGGTTTACCGTGCTTTATCATGGTTGAAAAATAAAAATAAACTAAGTGTTCAGGTAGTATTTGTTTTGTATATCAGCCTCTTAATGATGCTTTATTTATAATTTACTCTAAAGTAAAAAGAGAAATTCTCACCCTTCTTTTTGTTCACTTGGCTTTAGGGTTGATCAGGACTGTCACAGTTGCTGTGTTTCTTTTCTCTTATTCACCTCATTAAGCACTTTGTATCTAGTTAAGAAATCTTCCTATTAAATTCCCATTACTCAATCACACTTTTAAGTTTTCTTTCTCCATGTAGGACCTTTTTGGGGGGACAAAGGAAGTCTTGGTATTCTGGTGATAACTAACCAGGATGTGAAGCAAATTATGACATCCTGGTGTTCTCTTCTAAAATTATCTAGGGAGGCGAGGGTGCATATTGCATTGATTCCAAAGCCTTGATTCACTTCAAGACTGAGGCACAGCAGTCATTTTAGGATGGCTTTAACATTCCCAATTGCCTGGAGATATCAGATGACAGAGATGTCAGACATAGGTGTACATATAGTGTAGTTGAGAATGATTAATAAATGCAATAGTCATTTCATAATTAACTTCAACAATATAAGTTTCCAAAAGCTATAGATTACACTCTGGATTCCTGGGGCCTGAGAAGAGAGCTCTGTAGGAAAGGGCTTCTGTTGAAATCATGAGGATCTGAGCTCTATCTTCAGAAACCATGTTTGAAAAAAAAGTCCATGTGATTGAAATCCCAGCACTTAAGAAGTAGAGGCAGGCCGATCCCTGAGGATCACTGGTCAGCCAGGGTAATCCACATGGACAGTTCCAGAACAGGGAGAGACTCAGTCTTAAAAAGATGGTGGATTGAGCCCAACTGACAGTATCCTAGGTTGTCCTTTGGCCTCCATAGGAACACATGCAATGCACATACACATACGCACACACACACACACACACACAAAAAAAAAAATGAGAATTAATGGGCCTTTTTAAAAATCTCAGTTTTCCTCCTAGCAATTATTTTTAACACTTTTAGCCAGACATGAGGAGTCATATTTTATGCTTGAATCCCAACATACACAAGAATAAAGAAAGTTGTGATGGGGCTGGAGAGATGGATGAGTGGTTGTCGTAGTCAGACACACGTTGCTGGGATGAATCTCCAAACCAGGCATGATTATGGGGAGGAAAAGTATTTATTGAACAGATCCAGGGGAAGTTAAGGAAAAAGGCTGGCCCCCTTTCACAGATCCAAGCAGAGACAGAGACAGCACCTCCAAAAGCCAGCAAGCACACTCCTAACTGGCAAACAAAAGGAACTCCAGGCTTGATCTCAGACTTCTTTTTGCATATGTATAGCTAGAATTCCAGACCCACCCCAGAAACACTTTAGGGCTGAACCCTAGGATCTGGACAAGGTGACACGCTTCCTTTAGCCAGAACTGGCTGGAGACAATGTACAATTTTAAAAACCTTTAATTCTTTGGGGGGACATCTATTCAAAACTACCACAGTGGTGAAAGAACTTGCTTACAAATCAAAAGGACCCAGATTTGATTCCTCGGTACCCATGTAAAGCCAGATGCACAAAGTGGTGCATGAATCTAGAGTTTGTTTGAAGAGGCTAGAGACCCTGTCACACCAATTTTTTTCTCCCTCTCCCTTATATATAAAAAATATATTTACAAAGAAAGATAAGTACATAGGTATGTGAGAGAGAGAGAGGGAGAGGTAGAGAGAGAAAGAGAGGGAGAGAGAGAGAATTATTACAGATAGAGAATATGACAGAACAAGGAAATGGTACCTCTTGCCACAGCAAATGAAATCTGCATGCATGCACTAGTTAGTGCCTCTGGCACTGGGTACTGGGCAATTGAACCCTGGTCAGTGTGAAGCGTGATTATAAAATTTGTGATTATAAAAATTAAAGTGTGTTTAAAATAGAAAAATAGAGATTCTTGTGGAATAAAATAGTTAAGTACAAAATGCTTATTTCAAACTGCTCACTTTAGTTTAGGAAAGTAGCTGTAGGAATGCCAAATATGCAACTGGCAGATAAGGGTTAAGTGAGTAATGACTGCCTTCTGCTTCTGCAAAGATGCTTGTGCCATAGGAATGTGAGAAGATAAGGATGGCCCAACACCGAACATCTGGTCAAACAGACCTCTAACTAACTGCTTATCTGCTTCTATACATGTACTTATGCAGACAATGACTTCTGACCCTCACCCCTAGACCCTAAAAATATGGTTGATAAAGATAAGAACTTGTGTGTACCCCAAAGAATGTTTGCTTTAGCCTTTAAAAAGGTTTCAGTTTCAGTGCTCAGGGCCACAGATCTCAGCTAGCCACTTGACTGTGTGTCTTCGGTCCAGGTTCAAACCTGCCTGAATAAAGCGACCCATGCTTTTGCTCTGACTCGAGTCTCTGGTGGTCTGTCTTCGGGGGGTCTTCAACCCTTACAGTCAGAAAGTTCTGAAAGCAAAAGCAAGTGCCTTTAGCTGCTGAGCCATCTCTCCAGCCCTAACCTTTAACTTCTTGTGATATATTGTCATGATGTTTGGAATTCCTTTTCCACCTTAATCTTGCTCTCTATAAGGAATACAGGGTAAGCCTATGTGTACTTCCTGGTCAAGCCTGGCAATTCTGCTCCACTTAAATACTTGCTTACAATGGAGCCAGATTTCTCATGGCTGTACTTTCAGAAATAATCAGTCACCCTAATCAGCTAGGCAATGAACTGTTTTTTTCTTTTTATCTAGGTATGTCTTTTCTCCCTGCGTGTTTGAGCCTGCAGATGCATTGTATGCCTTTGTCCCTTATGAAGAGCCTCTGATTTTTCTCCACATAGTGGCAGTAACAGAATTCTTCTTAGGTCTTCTTTTTGATTAGATGTATGTCTCTGATTGATTCAGATTCAGATTCCTTTCCTACATTATAGAAAAATATTCTACTTTTTAAATAAAATAGTTGTTTTTTCTATAGTAACTCAGCATGTTCCTCTCTAATGATTCCATTTCCAGGAGCTGTCTTCACTGTAGGTTTACCCATTTTGTGAGTGATACACCTTTGGATGCATTTGAAGGATATTCTCTAAGAGTAACTGCTAACATAACTGCCTCCTATGGTTTTTCCTCCTTTGTGACTTATTTAGATGTCACATGGGATGTAGCTGAATTTCGAAAAGCTAAGATTTGGTTATACTAGTCCAGAAGATGGAGTTTCCCCTTGCTGCTCAACAGGTGGTCTCAGAGCCTCAGTCTATTAAGACCACACATTTATTAAGTGCTCCACCTGAAATGAGGTGTCTGTTAATAGCACTGTCAATAGCACTAGAGTGACCTGAAGTTTGATTCCCCTTAGAAGCAGGGTTTTCCTAATCTGTAACAGAAGAGGGAGTCGGAGAGAGTCAAAACTTGAGACTGAATGAAATAATACTGCCTTGTAGATGGAGGAGACCATGTGAGATGAAGACCAATGCGTTTATGACAATGCGAGATGGAGCCAGGGGAACCTGAAGGCTTCTGAGAAAGCTAGAAGAGCCCTCGTGATGCAGCACAGACAAAACAAGGACCATGTCTCAGGAAAAAGTAGAAGGAAAGGACAAACACCCCAAGCTTATCTTCAGACCTCCATATATACTATTTAAGTACTTGTGTGCACAAACACACATACACAAAACACACATGATACCCACATACATAGATGCACACACAAACATATGCTTCATTTAAAATGACATTATAGGGGTATAATAAATTGCAGTAAAGTAAACCAAGGTGGGGGGAGAGTTTTTTCAAAAAGAGAGTGATCATGATTAGTCCTAGTAGACTCACAGATTTAAAAATGAGCCATCTCATGATAAGTGAGATATTATTGATAACTAGCTAAAACCATGTTGTTTTGATAATTATGGTAAGAATACCAGGTAAGTGATTTTGGTGGAGATGATAGAGTGGAGACTGGAACTGATAGTTGTGAATGAGTGCTATATTTGAGATATATATTCCTTTGACAGGAAAAAGAGGCATTCAGGAGGTAAATATGTATTGAAAATGCCCATAACACATACACATACACACACACACACACACACACACACACACACACACACACACACACACACACATCATGAGGAAGTAGCTCCTGAAAGAGAAATTCCAAGCATCTGATGGGGATAGATAATTCAAGAATTTTGGAAGTGGAGGCAGGAGGATCCAGAGGAAGAGACCAGTGTGGGCTCCATAGGAAGAGAGGAAGGCAGGGAGTAAGAAAGAGAGAAAGCAAAATGTGCCAATGGAAG
Organism: Zapus hudsonius; assembly: GCA_004024765.1. Taxonomy (NCBI): domain Eukaryota; kingdom Metazoa; phylum Chordata; class Mammalia; order Rodentia; family Dipodidae; genus Zapus; species Zapus hudsonius. The sequence continues at coordinate 24,612 of PVHP010000619.1, forward strand.
ATGACATTATCACTAATCACATAAAAGTAAACATGATCAAGTTATATTTTACATATGCTTTTACTTCTAGAAATGGAATTATAGGATGTCTTACTGACATTTTTTTTTACTTTTTCAATCAACTATGATTCACATATGACTTCAGAACTAAACTGTGGGTCCAATAAAGTTATTCAAAATAAGTATATTATTGACTAGATAAGTAAGCTATCAGCGATAGCAAAACATAACTTATTCAGCCACACACTTTAAGCCTCATCAGTGTGACAATCTGTACTTGTCCTTTCCAAGTGGTGTTTGATGGAGGCATTTTATAATCTAAATCTCCATCATGGTGTGATGTTCCATAGCCGGGAGTGTGATACCCTATAATACACACATGAATGCAGAATGCTTCCCTCAATGTGGATGGCTCCTGCATATTTCACGCTCCACCGTGCATTAGCAACCATGCGTGGGATAAGGCTTAAAATCCATGGCTATTTTACAACATCTTCACCTGCACTTCTCATGAGTGGAGTACCAAGTACTTTATTATGAAATCTTGCATCCAGAGAGCCCATGCCTCTAGAAGCAGGCTAGCACTTAAAGGAATGTTCATTGTTTTTAGCTAGGTAAGGTTGGAAAACCACCTGAACTGTTAGCTTTGAACATACATAAAACATTTACTCTAGATATCAAATAGCATTGTAATGTTTTTTCATTTGCCATTATTATTTTACTTCTTATAGAATGGATGTGCTCAGTTATGTTCCTTATTTCTTACAACCTTAGGGCACTGAACAACTTTTGATCTGTTTCCCAGATGGAAAACAGTAACATAGCAAGTATGCTATGAAGCTTATATTACATCAGAGAATATGAAAGGCCTTAGAACATGGAAAGAAATGTGCTCATAAAATAAAGTATTTTAACACTGTGGAGAGATGGCTCAGTGGTGAAAGCATTTGCCTACAAAGCCCAAGGACCCCAATTTGATTTCCCAGTACCCAAGTAAAGTCAGATGCAAAAAGTGACACATGTATCTGGAGCTTGTTGGCAGGAGCTAGTGGCCCTGGTGCACCCATTTTATCTATCTCTCTTCTCTCTGTTTCCCTCGGCTTGCAAATAAATAAAAATAAACTATTTGATATACATATTATAAATGATATACTATAATTATAGTGCTTTTAAATAAAAAAAAAAGAAATAGATCCCAAGCTCTAAATCGGTCATGGAGAACTGGCATGGTGGCACATTCTTGTATCCCAGCACTCGGGAGGCCTGAGCAAGAAAATCATTAATTTAGACTAGCCTGGGATGCTTACTAAGATCCCACCTCAAAAATTCAATTATTTAATCAATTAACGAGTTAATTGATTAAAGTAAAGGGTTCTGTAGTTTGTGCTCATTTTTTTTTACTTTATGAAAATATATTTTATTCTCTTTTAATTATGGACTTGGAATCATGAGAAATTTGGAAATTTTATCTATCCCTGTTACATAGAGACATGACAATTACTCCAATATTTCCAAAAAATGTGGTGAGAAGACTTCCCAGGGCCCGCTGTGCGAGAGAAGAGCTTGTAGCAGTGTAACACCTAGGGTGAAGAAGGAAAGGAAACAAACTCAAGATGCTCTCAGCAGAGATCAGAGAACCCAGCAGGATAGGTTGAAATCAGCTTCAAAGTTACTGAGCCTACTCTCATTGCTCTCCAAGGTCAGGGTTGAACACACAGGAGGACCCAATCTTTTTTGATCTTAATGTTGAGGGAATTCATGGGTCAATAGAAGACAACACGTGCTCCAGGTGTTGTGCCATCTGACATGCAGCCTTCTTTCTTATTTTTGTGTTTTAAGTGCTAGGGATCAAACACAAGACCCTCACATGCTGTTTCCTTCACTGAGCTTCATCCCAGGCCTCAGTCTCCTGTTTGGGATACAAGCCCCTTGCCTTCTTCCATCCATGTCATTTTGTTGGTGGTTCGTTCTTTTTTTTTTTTATTTCACTCCAACAGCTATACTTGAGACAAGCTAAAATAACAAAGTAACAATCATAGATTAGTCATGAGTTCATGGAACAGTAGCGTATCAATTATAAATCTTAGAAATACCTTAGTTACTCTTATTTAGATGTCATGAGCTTTGAAGGAGGAACTTTACCAGTTGAAGAATATATCTTAGATGAATTAGAGGTCAACAAGCAAAGTTGAACAGAAACTGGTTCAAAGTCTAAGGTGCCCAATGAAGGGAGGAGCAATGACAAGACAACACGTGTGCCAAGCATTCATCCTGTTTTCAGTTACCATCACACCTGTAGGAACAGGTGAAAAGGCAGAGCTCTTAACAACTCGACCTTTAAGGCACTGAGGTCAGGTTGGCAAGTTAGATGTCACTTTCCCAACACTGAGTGCTAGAAGCAGGTGAGCAGTCTGGTTAAGAGAGAACCAAAAGACAGCTGCAGCCCATGTATGTTGTTAATCTGGTTAAAAATACATGAACACAACCAAGCATTAAATTTATAAAAGACCAAAGACATGGAAATAATGAGAGAAATGAACAGTGCCCTATGGAATATGTTTAAAATAAAGACAAAAATATGAGAATATAAATTTAAGGACTTTAAAAATGTCAGGATGCTACTCTAAAGGAGTTACACTAGATTATCTCTTAAAAAGCAAAGTATCAGAAGTGAGAAAGTGAAGAGAGGAAGGGAAAAATAAGTTGCGATGCTGTGTCTAGAATGGAAGAAATAGTAACCAAAAATGAAAGGAAAAGAAAAAAAAAACAGAGACAAAAGGGGGCTGGGAAGAGAGCTCAAGCAGTAAAATACTTGCCTTGCAAGCATGAGGACCAGGGGTCAAGCCTCAGAACCCCTATCAAAATACTGGGGGAGGTGCTGTAGTCCTGTGTCCCAGCACCATGGGGGCAGAGCCAGGAGAACCTCCTGGACTTGTTAATCAGCCAGTCTAGCCTAATTGATGAACTCTAGGCCAAGGCAGACCTCATCTCAGAGGTTGTCCTCTGGCCTCCGTTAACACCAAGACACATGCACATTTACACACACACACACACACACACACACACACACACACACACACACACACATGCACACACACACTTACGCATGCACACACACATGCATAAAGAAGGAAAGAAAAAAAATGAGAATACTAGAAATTAAAATGAACTATTTATAATTGGGAAAAATAATTTGAGCATCATTTATGGGAAACTATTTAGAACACAGTGTTTGATCATAAGATCAAGGAAAGCAAATGTAACCAGTAATAAATAAAAATATGAAGTAGAGATTTCTTGCCATGAGCTGGAGAGGTGGGTAATCAGTTAAGGAGCTTGCCTGCAAAGCCTAATGACCTCAGTCCGATTCCCCAGTACCTACATAAAGCTAGATGCACAAGGTGGCACGTGCATCTGGAGTTGTTTGCAGCAGCTGGAGGCCCCAGGGGTGCCCATTCTCTCTCTGTCTCTCTTCTCTTGTTTCTCTCTGCTTTTAAATAAATAAATAATATTTTTTAAAAAAGAAAGAAACTTGGAGGAAGAACACCTTGAACAAAGAAGCAACAACAAATAAAGTAAAAATGAGAAAATAATAGTGTTAAACAAGAAGTAAACTGAAAATGAAGCAAGTACATCATCCATTACAGATAATGTGAATTGATGAAGATTTTCCCTTAAAATATAAAAAGTATTAGATTAAGGTTGAGTAACCAGTGTAGCTGATGTTTACAATAAACATACTACCCTAAGTGTAGTGAAAATTAAAGGCTAAAGTTAATAGATGAATAAAGAGATAACATGCATATGCAAACAGAAGACAGACAAGAGATGCCATTTTAATATCAGATAAGGCAGAATTTAAGATTAAAATCAATAAACATTATGAAAGGGAATACACTGTGTTATAAAAAAGAATGCTTAGAAAAGAGATGTGAGCCACAAATCTATATATAAAATGGAAAAATATGAAAAAAACAAAATTCATAACTCTTAATGAAAGAATTTAAGAATACAGAAGTATTTGGAAACATCACTGTGATAAATTTGATGGATGAAATTAAATGGCTGATCCTTGTAACTCAGTTCAAGAACTTAGTTGCTTATTTTGTTTAAAAGAAGATAAGCTACAAGTTTTCATGCATCCTGTGCAATGGGTAATTAAAGAAAATCTGTGGTTTGCTTTTGTTTATTATTTTGTGTTCTATTATAACAGGAAAGTTAACTTTAGTCTATTTTTAAAAATCAAATTTTGGAAGTAATCATTTCAGAAGCAATTTAGGACTTCAGGGTTCTTGGCTATTTTAAACCAGCCCCGAACCAAGTAAAAACAAATAAGTAGTAAAAAGTTGTCTATTACATTTCTATATTTGCCACATTCCTGTCACCTGTTCAGTGTGAGTGGAACCCACCATGGAGTACATTCTTTAATGAAGGGAACTGGGAGAAGAGAGTTGGAAAGTTGTTTCTGGTTCTTTTGACTTTGCCTGAGTTTGTAGGGGATGCATTCCCCCCGTTGAGAGAAAACTTGCAAAAGCTCCAGTGCCTTGATGTGTGGTATCTGAACTCCAAAGAGAATGTAATCTTTGTGGCAAGCTATCTAAAAGAAGTCCTCATGGAATTTGAGCAAGCTCTGAAAAAGATAACCACAACAGCAGGATGCTTCTTCAGAAATGAAACACTTCTGAGAACAAACAGGAAGACGTGCGGTTCCAGTGAACTCAGGTTTTATATCTGCTGTCTGCTAACAATTTCTAGATTTCTAAAAACCTGAGTGATCAGAATATCCCCACCCCAGAAATATGTAAAAATACAATTAAGTGTTTAACTTCAACTCTTGGAGTCAAATTATATCCTTTACGAATCTGAAAGTATGAGCCCTCACATATGAGGGATTTTTATCATCTTGGAAAAAAAACCCTCAAAATATTTGTAGCAGTAAAACCTATGTTTGGAATACAAATATGACTATAATATTTCAATATAAAGTTATGACAGTAACACTATCATCCTTAAATTAATGTTCAACTATGACAAAATTCAATTCCAATTGTCTAATAATAATTATTAAAATTAATCATATAAATGGAGTAGGTACTTAAAACAACAGATATTTAGATATAGTGTGAAGTTTTCTGTATATTAAAAACTATACTTATTTATAGATTTTTTGACTTAATATTAAATGCTCAATAATTGACATAATTTTAGTTTTAGTTGGCATTATATTATCCATTTTTTAAAAGAAGATCTATCTAGAAAATACATATCCACACAAAGCCTTGCAGATGAATGGTCTTGGCTGCATTATTATAATTCAAAATTTTGAAACAATCTAAGTGTCCATCAACTGCAGGATCAATTGACATTGTCAATGGAAATCTTCACTATGGGTTACTCAGTGGAAAAATAAGAAATTAGTGGTGCACGCTGTGCGAAAGGAGTCAGAAAAAAAACCCTCACCAATTTCATGATTTCAATTTGTATGGAATATCCCAGAAGAGTAACTCTGCTGTGTAAGGTCTTGGTGGGCTGCCTATAGCATGAGGATTAATCAGCAAATGGATATGTAGGGACTTTAATGAAGTAATGAAACTGCTCTAAAATCTATTTCCATAACCTATAAATTCACTTTAAAAAATTGACTCAGCAGATAAAATCACAAGCAAAATATGCTTTAGAAGTGTTGCAAGAAGTTTCAATTTGCATAAAACATTAAAAAATAGTACCTTTCCAAAAGATAAAAACAATCAAATAAAACACACACACATACATACACACACATGCAAACAACTCAAGGATGAGAAAACAGACACTTCTGAAAAATGCATGTTTCAAGCATATTAATAATGAAAAAAGCAAATTAAAATAGCTTGCTGAAGATTCTCTCAATCCTCTGGAGACCTTGTTAGGGAAGGGAAAGATTCCTAGTCCAAGGGAAACTTTGAGGCGTTTCATCACTCCTCAAAGGAAAGAAGTCAGGTGCTCAGCTGAGAAGGAGCTGGGCTGTCCTCTCTGGGTCAGAGGAAGGAGAGCAGGGATGGTGACATTGGATGGCACCCGAGAATCCAGAGATGGCACGGGGGTGGAGTGTCTTTCTGAAGGCTGTATTGGGAGCAGGGGAGCAAAAGTGGGCTGGGCTGTGTAATCTCCACAAGCCCACTGACCAGGTACTTTTGCAATTAGTATTCTGCAGGGCTCAAGAGGGAGAGACAGTTTATGCAAATAGCTGTAATTAGAAGCTTATCACATATCCACAGGATAGACAAAGTAGAGGGGCCTTATGTCAGCCATCTGTTGTGGAGACCAGTTAGTTATATGATCAGGTTTCTCAGGTAAACAGGTAAAAATCACACAGGAGCTTCTCTTGTCCAAAAAACAATGGCATTGTCACCCAAAGTGTTTTGAAGTAAAACCTTAAAGGGAAAACTGGTTTAGGGACATCTTAATCACTGGAAGGTATACTGAATTTATCCCTTTTACCTCTTAAAAATTGACAGATGAACAAGGGACCTATAACCACAGCCATTCAATCAACACAGGATAGGCCATTGAGACAGAAACCAAGGATTTTCGACACAAGGACCCCCTAAGCTCGCAACATTAAAGCAGCCTTAATACTCACCCACCACGACTCAGGGAACTGAGCAAAAGAGGGGGTGGAAAGATTCTGAGAGCCGTGGTGGGGGAGACTGTCCGGAGGCATGGCACCCATCAGTAACAACTCACTTGGGCCAGGAAAACCGGGCTGAGTACTAGGATATCCAGGATCCATTGCCACAAGGACTAATACAGACAGCCCAAGGAGGAGGATATCCAATTGATCGGGGATGGGGATGGGGGGAATTGGAGAATTTGGGATAACAATGCATTGTTCGCCCACTAAATAATGTAACTCATTATGGACAATAAATATATATTAAAAAATAAATAAATAAATGCAAGAAATAAAAAAAAAATTGACTGTAGCCAGGTGTGGTGGCTCGCCTTTAATCCCAATAATCTGGAGGCAGAGGAAGGAGAATTGCTGTGAGTTCAAGGCCAACCTGGGACTTCAGAGTCAGCTCCTGGGCTAGAGTGAGACCTAACCTCAACAACAACAACAACAAAATAAATAAATAAAGGTCTCGGCTCAGAACATCAAGTGCTTACTGTATAAGCATGAGGACCCGAGTTTTGATTCTCAGCTTCCACTTGAAAAATGAATATTCACCCGACAGTGATACCATAATCCCGCTGCTGAGAGCCGCCAGGGCAACTGGAGTTGGGGGGAGAAGGGCAAGGGGATAAAAGAATATAATCTCTCTATCCATATATATATATATATGATAAAATTTTCAAAATACTGGACATGAAACAAAGACAATGAAGTGTACTGCTTGTCTATTTTTGACATCAATCTCTACAATCAATTTTGCAGGCAACTGCTCTCTTTCAGTTTCATTCTTCCAACTGATGTGGTGGCATAGTAGGTACTCAGTAAATTCAGAGTAAATAAATTATAAATTAATCTGTAACTGGGTACTCTAGCTATGATTGACCCACATTAATTAAAAATGTTCAGGGGAAACATCCTGAGTTCCTTCTCATGTTTCCATTTTTTTCTCTCTTTTTTTTCCAAGGTGATGTATCCCTGGCCAATCATCCAATTATCAGGCATCATGAAAAACCATTACACAGCTGGTTCCCAGGCAAGTATCTGTCTGCTACATCTGTGAATCAGACAATATTGAGGCCTTGTCAGCATGTGATCAATCTTTTAAACAAGGGAAATGTGCTTTGTCAGTCTTGCTAAATATTTATAAATTTGGTTCATTTAAAATTTACTCAGTGTCATGTGAAACATTTTCCCTGGGGAGATGCTAACACAGATCTATTCACCCCAGATAGGGAACAGATGACAGACAAAAGAATAATTGCACAAAACCCAGTTTGGATGAACCCATGAGTTTACTGCAACTACTTCCAGGAGCATGGGGGATGCACAGGCAGCTGCATCACTACCAAGCCCACTCCAGCACAGGTGACACTCACTGAAGCTGCATCTCTGGAGTTCAACGCACAACGTGCAGGCAGCTTGGCTGGTATGAGTCTCCTGCACACTACATGACTTGCAGTCAACTCCATTGGAGAGTCTCATCCTGAAGTGGTTGTTTTCCATTTATTTAACCTTAGAAAGGGGTTTTCCAAATTTTTCCCAGATTTGTTGGCTTCTAGAATCTTTTGAGCTTCCTTCCTCCGATTCCCCAGGAAGAAGTATTTCAATAGCTACACAACACTGGTCAAACTCTGCCCCCCTCAACAGTTGTTTACTAGTTCTATCACCCTGGGGAGAGGTCTCTTTTTTTGCGGGGGGGTGTGTTGTTTTATTTTTCAAGGAAAGTCTCACTCTAGCCCAGGATGACTTGGAATTCACTATATAGTCTCAGCCTAGCCTCAAACTCCTCTGCTACCTTTTGAGTTTCATTATTCCCAGACTTGACTAACTTTATCTCCAGAGCTTCCCTCCTCTGTTCAGAATGGAATTACCAGATTCAGGGAAATTTGCTATACGATATTCAGATAAAGCTAGTTTTACTGATTTATAAAGGTAGTGTCATCATATTTGCCTGTGAAATTTGTTAAAATTTGTTTCATGGGGCCTGGAGAGATGGCTTAGCAGTTGTGAGCACTTGCTTGCTAAGCTTGATGGCCCTGGGTTCAATTCCCCAATATCCATGGAGAGCCAGATGCACAAATGGCACATGCATCTGGGGTTTGTTTGCAGTGGCTGGTCCCCTTGTCAACTTGAAACCCACACCGACTTTCTCTTTCCGCCTCTCTCTCTCTCTAAAATAAATAAATAACATATATAGTTTTTTTTTAGAAATATAACACATTCCATGCTTTCATTGCTTCTTCTCAAGCCTTTTCAGAGTCACCCTGTTTTGGTGTTATGAGAGATTGACCCATGCCAAGCTCTACATAAGCCAAAAGCTTCCATCAATGGTTATTTCACTTGTTGCATTTATGAATATGATTTAAAATTTTAAATCACTTTCAGTACCCAGATAAATTTTAAAATTCTGGTATTTTATTGTGTTATGCTTTTGATAATAAATTTTCTTTGATTTTTGTTGGGGTGTCATAAAAATTATCATAAATATCATATTAACAATATAATGTTTTTTCCATGATGTTTTCATATATTTCCATAAGGAAAAATGATAATAATGGCCTTGGGAAATGGCTCGTCAGGTTAGGCTGGGCTACAAAAGCATAGTGACTGAGAGGGCTTGAGACAACCTGAGTTTGATTCCAAGTTTGATACCATTGATTCCTCTAATGAGGTCACTGTCTGATGAGTATTAACATAGGATACAAGTATCTTTACAAACTTTGCCCATTCAGAGAGATCTATCCAAAGTATACACCTTCCCCAAATGTCTTTGTCACCAATTTTGCAATTATGCCCCTTCTGAGACCCAGACCATCCATTCAAATTATTGTCCACAGCCCATGAATCAGTGTTTAATGGCACACTTGGCATTTTTTTCCAAGCAAAATGCACAGCCATGGGCACTGTCCAAAGGTCTACCCATTGTGAAGACTTCCATTCACTGCAGTCCTTCAAAGTTGTCCCAGAAATGGGCTGTAATGCTGCAGCTGTTCACTTCTGGGAGGTGCCTGCATAATGTGCTGAACCATCTGTAAACCATGTCTAGTCCTCTTTTCCTCAATTTGTTATAGAGCACATGGCACATTCTTGGGGCTAAGAAAACCATAAACAGGAATATCAAGCAAAAGCATTTGGGCAACTTCCTCATGAAACTTACTTGTACCTTCAGGGCCTGCTCAAGCCCAGTCATGCATATACCACTTCCTCTTGATGACGGACTGCTGCTGTGCACAACCAGCTTTATGGCCTGGTGGGTCAGACAACACCCAGCTCATAATGGTCACATAGTAACTTGATAGACCATTTGTCGTAGTCATCCCACACATTGCTGAGATGAATCTCCAAACCAGGCACAGTTTATGGGAGGAAAGGATTTATTTGTAGCTATAGATATGGGGAAGTTCCAGAATGCAAAAGAGGCTGCTCCCCGTATACAAGTCCAAGCAGAGACAGAAAGCCATCACCAACATCATACACACAGAACAGCAAACAGTCAGGAGGGCCAAGGAGGGAATTTCTTCCCCTTTATATAGGCTTAGGGTGGGGTCTTGCAACCCTTTCCCAGACTTAGTGGCTTCCTGAGTCTGGAATTTCTTTCCTGCACTGCCCACACAGGAAAGGATGTTTACGTCCAGCTTCTTTGAGCTTCTTTACTTCTGCCCCTTGCTGAGAGGCTGCCTTCCTGTAAACATCTTCAGAGACCCACCCACGATAATTAAAAAGATCAATTTGACAACAAAACCTAACCATCACACTGTTGTCAACATTCAGTTTCCACTGAAACCAAATACACTAAGAGCTGTCTCTCAAAAAGACAATAATTGTCTACAGATGACAGCAAGGCCTTGCTCCAAATTTTTCATGGCCTCTTCTGTGATTCACTGACATGGGCCTGCCAAATGGCATCCCTATCTGCTACAGACACCACAAGTACCATCAGATCTGCAGTTTCCTATGGCCCAAGTGCAGAACAGTCTGCACAGCAGACTGGTCCCAATGAAGAGCCTTCTTTTATTCTGGGCCACCCTGAAAACCAGTAGTTTTTCCGGTCACTTGCTATATAGGACAGAGTAACACACCCAAGTGAGACACTTGCTGCCTCCAAAATCCAAATACGCCCACTAGACATTGTGTTTCTTTCCTTGTGGTGTAACAACTTATCCAACTTAGAGGGCGTATCCCTGCATGACCCACACCAATGAACTTCCAGAAATATCACTAAGGTCCTTGAACTCTGGATGTATTTATTTCCCATCCCCTGGTGCACATATGCTGTACCAGCAACTCCAGAGTGGATACCACCTCCTGCTCATTTGATGTAATCAGCATAATATCATCAATATAATGAAACAATGTGATACCCTGTGGAAGAGACGAACAATCAAGCTCCCTGTGAACCAAGCTATGACACAGGGATTGAGAGTTAATATAGCCTTGAGGTAAAACAGTAAAAGTGTACTTCTGACCTTGCAGGATGAAAGAAAACTGCTTTTGTTAATCTGTTCAAGTAAAGAAACCACATTAGGGACAGAAGCTGCAATTGGAGTTACCTACCACTTAATTAAGTTTCCGATAATCATTAGTCATTCCCCAGGATCCACATATCTTCTGAACAGGTCAAGTAGGAGACGCAAACGGAGAGATGGTGGGAACCACCACCCCTGCATCCTTAAAGTCCTTTATAGTGGCATTAATTTCTGACATTCCTTCAGAGATATATTTTTGGTTCACTATTTTTCCTGGTAGTGGAAGTTTCAATGGCACAACAGCCCTCACTCCACAAGTCAGAAAACCAATGTGAATGTCTGTCAACTCCTAAGTACATTTTTCCCAATTATACATTTTGGGACTGGCGAAATAACTACAGGATGAGTTTGGTGACCCACTGTACCCACTGTCAGTCAAAAATTTGCCACTTCTGTTACCACAACCTGTATTAGTCAGGGTCCTGTAGAAGAAGAGACTGGAAAGAATGATTTGTATTAAGAAGAACATTTATTGAATTAGCTTAAAGCAGTCCAACAATAGCTGTCTTTAGTTCTGATACTTAAAAATCCAGTAGCTGCTTAGTCCACGTGGCTGGATGCCTCATTCATCCAAATTCAGCACTGAAGGCCTGAAGGCTTCCTGAAGAGCCTCTGATCTTCAGTCCAGTTATAAGGCAGAAGATACTTGGTTCCAATGGCAAGGAAGGATAGTCAAACAGGATAGATGCATTGCAGGTGAAGGCACTCACCAGCAAGCCGCACTGGCAGCCAGGCAGGAGGAAGGGGCTCTGTTCTCACTGAACTTCCTTATATTAAGCCAACCACCAGGACATCTGTCAACTCTGGGGGAAGGGCTCACTTTGGAGGAACATTTTCCTCCTTCAAACCTTCCTAGAAGCAACCTCAGATACCTGCCCAAATTTAATGTCTGTGGATTCCTAATTCGGTAAAGTTGACAACAGAAGTTAACCATTACAAAGGGAAAGAAAAGGAAATAAAATTAAGATGAAGGCTAACATTTAAGGCTGTAGAATAGTGTCTCTAGTCCTGGGAGTCAGAATGTGAGCAACTTGAGTAGTACCTTCCCTCAAAGCCTGGCTTGCTGGGAGCCCTGAGTAATGAAGCTGATCACAAGGAAGTCCAGCCTAGAATCTGAGTGGAGAAGCCATGACACCCATATGGGGCAGAGCCTGAGATGAACTATCCAAGACACATAGGTTGAGAATGCTCTTCAATAATCCACCTGAGAATCAGCACAGTACGCATGTATTAGAGGACCTGAGAGGTGCTTGAATGATTCCAGAGGGTAGTTGCATGATCAACGTTGTATCCAAGGCAGAGAGGCAAAAATCACACTAGAGATGCTTTGTTAATTGGGATGAACGGTAATCTTGGTCTGTTGTGACTTCCAGAAATAGACTTCTAGACTAAGACTCAGGAAGTAGAACCTTAGGAGAATATATTTGCTTGTACACCTGCCCTGGCCCTTTCCAGAGTCCCTCTTTTCTGTGTTTCCTGATCATAAGTATATTATTAAAAAAGATGAAAGCATTTTATTATAACAAATAATATTCTGTAACTGCGCACAAAAAAAACATACTTAGAGTTGTTGGTTCATCCAGGCAAGATGTCCACACCAAAATAATAGTGGCACACAAGCTAGGGAGTAATCAACTGTTCTTTAGGTATGTAAGACCTGTTCATTGGGAGGGAATTCTTACTTGGTGCTGAGAACAAAGTCAGAACCACTTGAAAGGTCATAAAGCCTAGAGAGAACCTTCCACTGTGCTTGGGCTAAAAAGAGAGTTTATGCCCATCAAAAAGTCTGATAAATGTCTACTGTAACTCCTTTGAGCTACACTGTTCCCACTCATGGCTAGAGAATTTGCTTTGTACAGATAGCACCAAATACCAGAGCAACCAAAGTCCCATCAGAATCATAAGAAAAGAAAGCCAATTGCTAATACAAGCCATCACATCTGCCAGGGCCCAGGAAACATTACAGAGGAAGTGGTTAGCCAAGAACCTCTTTCAAGGAGATGGTGGTAGAAATAAAAGAAACTCAAAACTCATCCAAACAAAAAAACAAAACAAAACAAGCACAAACTAACAAACAAAAAAGCCAGAGGTTGCTCAGAGCTCAACACTGAAGAAGACTTAAAGCATACCCTCCAAGGCTCATGGAACATTGCAGAAAGAGTGGATGAAAGGCGTGTAAGAGCCTTGTGGTGCAAAGAGATATTTTGAGGCATTTGCCACCCTTCTCTCCCCACTGCATTCAAGAGTCCTCAGTGATTGCAAATAATCCTAATTTCTTGTTGCTGTTTCAAAATACTTGACAAAAAAGAGTTTAAATCAGGTATGTTATCTCATAGATTAAGGGTACAGTACATCATGGTGGCAAAAGCATGGTGGCAGGCAGGACATGAGAAGACAGGTCACTAGGCATCCACAGTAGGGAAGCAAACAGATGGAGGTGTGGGTGAAGCACGTGTGATCTATTTCATCCCATTGATCACTAGGCTTGATTTGGTTGATCGGATTACCTAGCAGGTATCTGATTCCTCTGTTACCATTGCATGTTGCCCCTCCCAAAACTCAGTAGTGTTCAGGTGAAGAGGCTGAGCCTCAGGAATAGAGGATGACCATCCCTAGGTCAAATTTCTATGAGTAGTTCACTTCCCTGATAACTTACAAACACGCTCTCAAGGAAGAGAAACAAAGGCTGATGCTCTGACTGCTGTCATTTTATTCAGGTTGCATCTTAGCCCATGGATATGTATGGACCATATTCAGGGTATTCCCCTTCCCCAACATCCACTCAGTTAATAATGCATGGAAACATCCAAATACTTGTCCAGAGTTGTGTCTTCTTATAAGTTTTATCAAGTTTACAAACAAGAGTAACCCATTACAAATACAGACCAAAAAAAAAATGATTTTGGAAGCAAGCTAAAGACCATGAGAGGATGGAAAACAAAGTGGTCAAGGAGAGAGGATAATAAAACTCACAGAAGCAGAGGGGCACAATACTAAGCAGAACATTTATCTGTTGACAGTGTTGGAGGCTGAAGGAATGTCAAAGGAGAGGGGCACAGTTAACCAAAATATATGAAAAGACCATGTAGAACCAAGCATGGTGGTGCTTGCCTTTAATCCCAAAAGGGAGGCAAATGCAAGAGGATCATTGTGAGTTCAAGGCCACCCTAAGACTACATAGTGAACTCCAGGTAAGCCTGGACTAGAGTAGACCCTACCTCAAAACACATATGAGAGAGAGAGAGAGAGAGAGAGAGAGAGAGAGAGAGAGAGAGAGAGAGAAAGAAAGAGAGCCATGTACAAACCAACTTCTTTGTTACTTAATTTCAAAATGTAATGGAAGAGGGGGTAAGGACAGGCAAAAGGCACATGTGACATGTAAACAGAAGGGGAATAACACAGTGAGGATAAGAGAGGGGACAGAGGGCAGAAGGAGTATAGGAAACAGTAAAAAAATCATATTTGAAAATGCTATTAAAAATAGCTTGGAAAGAAACTCTCTGTTTGAGAGGAAACTGCTGCTCCCAGAAGCCATAAATTATTACAGAAAAAAAAGCCCTGTGTTAGGGGTGGAATGTCTTCCAATAAATTGTTGGTTTTTCACATCAAGTTTTGTCCAACTGAGGTCCACCTTGCATTCTGTACAACCCACTAGCCAGGCAGATGTGACCACGAGTCAAATAGTGGCATAATTGTTGTGCAGTTAACCAATTTCTCTCTGATTGGGTTTGAAGCCCGATGCATGGGAAGGAGTTAATGTTTGGTTCAGAAAGGTAAACCTGCTCAAAATCCTGGTCATATTCCCTTGGAAAAAAAGCTATCACTGTTGGTATTGCTTAAGGAGGGCACGGAGGACAAAGGGTTAAGAGGGTGTTGAATAAGGTCAGAAACCCCAGTGGCTAACTCAGTAGGTGTTTCCCTATCTCCACCCTCAACTCAGACTCCCAACCTCCAAAGCATGCCACATAAACCCAGGTTCGCACCTCAGCTGTGCCTAGAAGGTGGCAGTTCCTCTGCCCTCACCATCTGATACGTGCAAAGCAGGTATTCACAGGTTGCTGATTTCTGCCAATCCTCATTTCCCATTTCTTTCCCTCCCTCCTCCTTAATTTCTATTTAACCCACAATGCTGCTACAATAAAAGGGGATTTTTGTCATGGGATTACTTGTCATGCTTTTTCCCTGGTCTATGACCATTATTCTCTCTGGAGAGATGGGCTGAACACACACAGAGCTGTAACACTTCCAAGGGCTCTCAGGCCCATGCCTCCATGGGTGCCTGGTTTCGGGTCCCCGCCGCCTTGCTGCTGGAGCCATCAGAGCCACTGCCACTTGGAGCATGGCAGCTCCCTCCCCACCGTCCCCTCTTTGCAGACACCATGAAGTGTGCCTGCACCCAGTGCTAGCAGGCCAGCAGCACACCTGGCCCCAGACAGCAGCTGGCCCAGCCTCTTCGGGCACATTCCCGTCTCCACTCTGCCTGCGCAGCCCAAAAGCCCCAGACAGACTCCAAGACCAATGGACTCATTCTAGTTCCTTTTTTTTTTTTATTAAAACAACATATCACTGTTATTTGTATTATTTGGTTAAATGGTTATGTTGTTCTCATCGCATTGCCCTCTAAATACTAATGTTTATTCCTATAGATTACTATATTTTCTTTTTCCCACATCCTCGCCAGCAATTGGTTAGAGACCCTACCAAAAGATCTCTCTTTCTCTCTCTCTCTCTCTCTCTCTCTCTCTCTCTCTCTCTCTCTCTCTCTCTCTCTCTCACACACACACATGTGTATATATGTTTAAAGGCTTTTTTGATTTAAAAATGGTTTTTGTAAGAAATCTCAAAGCTAGGATTATTGAGTCATTCTATTATTCTAATAATATTATAATAATATTATATTATTATATTATTGAGTTAATAGGTATACCTTTTTGTTAGTTGGTGATAACTACTCACCAAGTACTGAGAATAAGTGACTGTTCTATTCTCAGTGCTAAAGGAGACATCTGTATCACAGCTTGGGGAACATTTAGGAAGAGGAGTAAAAGCATCTAATAGTTCAAGCATGAGAGGAGAGCTAAGGAACCCTGTCTTCCACTCATAAAATGGATATTGCATTCATGACCTCACAGTGACTCTCATTACCTGTACAAGACCTGCACAATATTGGGACCATCAACATTCTTTCAAGGATAGTGGGGAAGTGGAAAATAATGATATCAATGTAGAGGGACACAGATATGGTTTAGTGGGTAAGGCCCTTGACTGCAAAGCCTAACAACCTGAGTTCGATTCCCCAGTACCCACTTGAAGCCAGATGCACAGAGTGGCACCCACATCTTGATTTCCTCTGCAGTGGCTGGAGGCACTGCTGTGGTCATTCTCTCTGTCTCTTTTCTCTTGCTCTCTCTCTCTCTCTGTGTGTATAAATAAATAAATACAAAAAATTAAACACATCAATATAAAACAGGGACAAAGTAGATGCTGAGGGGTACAAGAGCAATTAATGGGCTGAATTTAGGATCAAAATATGTTATATACATTTATGAGAACTGTCAACCAAATATTTTTCTTCAAAATAAGACAAAATTATAAATACATTGAAAAATGTCTGGATAAGATTATAAAACACTAGAAAAAGTAGGACTCTTTCAAATACACTTCACCAGCTATGGATCAAAAAAAACTTCATTGCATTTCTCATCTATCATCAATTATGTTGTCCTCACTCCTCTGTGTCGAATATAAGAACAAAAGCTAGGAAAATGTATCCTTGACTTTTTTAAATGATAAAGGAAAAACCTACATCTTGTTTACCTGTTCAACCTTTAAATACACTTCAATCATTGAAAATTTAAAATGTCACTAAGCCAAAGCAGAAATAAAAATAACTGTGAAATGACACTTTTAATTAGATTCATAAGGAAAATTTATTAGTCTCTACCTGCAGTTCAAAATTAAGCTCTGTTCTACTGGGCTAGAAATAACTTGTGTTTTATAGTTCATGAATAAATAAATTTGCTCCTTGGGGAATCACTCAGCTCATCAATTAATATCTAATATTTCATCTAATATTTTCACAGAAAAACAGGAAAGTTGAGCAGTGTTAATTAGTAACTATTTTCTTACATTTAGGAAAATAAAACAACTCATAAGCAATAATTTATGCTTGGAAGGCACACACACATATGTGCTAAAAAGAATTTTGTTTTAAAATACTTTTTATATGAAATCTCAAAGCCAATTATTGAGATTTTTAATTATTGAGTTATTTTACCTATAATTTTAATCCCGATGGAGTCTTGAGATTTCAATCTCAAATCTAGGGGAATTCCTCTGGCTATTAATGGTAACAGTGTGAAGCCGTGTTTCAATCCCTTCAGTGCAGTCAGAGCCACCTGTCAAATATACCTCTCCCAGAGCAATATTAGTATTTATTTTTGATAGTGGCTATAAGCATAAATCTTGCTCTTGTTTTGTCCAAAGAGATTTCTTCTTACCTACTGTGTCATATGAACACAACGATTGTATGCTCATATCAGGCTCATCTCTAACCCACTATTTGACAGAAATGATTACTTCTGTTACTAATGAAACCTTTTCAGATAACAGCTTCCAACAGCCTTTCTGAGAACACTGGTTCTGAAGTCACTTCAATGTTCAACGTCTTCCCTGGGCTGTATGGACGGCTTTAACATAAGCCCTGCTTATGTTCCACCCCCCCAAAAAAAGGGTCTTTGATATTCTAATAAGAATCCCTGGTACATAGAATATGAACCTCAAGTGAGCTCAGAACTTCATAGAGGAAATTAAAAGTCTATTTGACTTCTGAAACTCCCTATGGCAGACTTCTGCAGGATTTCCTGTTATCCTCCATCCTATGCCCCATCTCTTATTCCAAGATGATGGGACTTTGTTTGCTCCACTGTGTAATGCGCAACAGTCAGTATGTGCATTTACATTTCAGACCAAGGAATAGTAAGTCAGACACACAAATATGTGTGTGTGTATATATATATACATATGATCAAATAGGAGCTGTCCTTCCCTCTTGGGATCACCATTCTACTAACTAGTAAGGAAGCTTCCTGGAATTGTCCCAACTACACATGATGTGAGGTCTGGGCTGTGAGAGAACTGAGAAGATGAACTGGAAGAGTAGAGCTCTCCAGGGCTCCTTAGGAAGGACAGTACTGATTGGTTCTGTTCAGACATCTCTGCCCCTGTGATCACTTCTGTGCTTGTGATCGGTGTAGACACCAGATAGTGGAGAATAGAAGAAAATGAAGCAAGGTGTACCTAGACTGCAGACCATGCCCTGAACTCTCCTACCTGCTATGGTTGACTTTCCAGGTCCTTAGATAGCTGCTCGCTGCACTCTGACCAATGTTCCACTGCAATCAGTAAAAACAAAGACAGGAAATGTGACTTTACCCTGTCTGGCTCAAAAAGAGATCCTTTGGCAGAATATTAGAAAGTAACTTGAACAGATAACAGCCCCTAGTGATTCAGCTGGTCTCTAGGATTCCAGAATATTCATTCTCTTATAATTCCTGGTCTATATTTCCCTTACCCCTGACTTCCTAACGGTCTGAGCTGAGGGACCGGAGAACTTATTCAGTATGAATTTTTCATAGCACAGTTGCTATCTGACCATTTCCCATCAAGATTACACAAGGGAAAATCAAGAAGCACTCACTACATCATGTAGTGTGGAGCAAATTTCTCACTAACTCTATGTGTAGCCATATTCTCAGGCCCTCTATCCAATGAGGGTCAACGATAGCTGTCAAAATGTCATTACTAATTTTGTTTGGTGATTTCAATTTGAAGAATGGTGTCATTTTTAGATAATTAATTCTTTTGAGACAGGGTCTTCAGTACTGACCTTGAACTTGCACTGCCCCTACTATATACAGTGAACAGACAAGCCAAAACCTTTCCAAAACATGGAAACTACTAACCTATACTCAAACACTGGATTTTCTTATTAAAAACCCATTCCAATTTATATTACATCCTGCCTTTCTATTCCCAATGATTAAGAAGAAACCATCTGTTACTGTATGTATTTTCTATTTCTATTTAAAATACCTTAAGCTGAAAACTATAAAAACAAGGTATATTTAGCACAAATATTTGAAGGGTCAGGATCTAAGAATAATTAGGTCCATTTGTTCATCCTCCAGTTGAGGACTCACTGCAGGTGAGCAGATGATGGTGGGACCATGTCCAGAACAGACCACATAGTGATCAGGAAGCAAGAGAGATTTAGATTCAGGAAATAACTGTGACCCTGTGAGGAATATATTTATTAATATCTTCTGAGGAAAATGGCCTCAAGGTACTACCCTCCTTTCACTGGGCTACTCTTCATAATGGCTCCACCACCTTCCAATGCCACCAAATGAGGGAACAACCTTCTCTCAGGTGAAACTTTGGGGTGATATACTGTTCAATCCATAGAACCAATAAATGTGATGGTGCATGTGAGCGGATCAGCCCTGGAAAGGTATTCAATGATTTATTCATCTATTTGTATGTGTGTGAGGGGGGCACAGAAAGATCTCTTGCTGTTGTAAACAAACACCAGATATTTAAGTCACTCTTTGCACCTGGCTTACAAGGGTGGCTTATGTGAACTGAAGTTCCCAAAATTGCTGCATGTGCCTGAGATCAGTCTTCATGGGTTGACAGATCTCCTGTAGTAATAGGCATGCTAGAGGGTGAGAGCCAGATTACCACGGGCCAGCCCCTCCATGGCCATTTATTGTCCATCTCTGTGTCTGACCTAACATCTTGGTAACTCTCAGTTTTATTAGGTGTGATCCTTTTTGAAATGTACTGACAGACCATCAGATTCCACCCACACAAAGGCTAAGAATGTCAGAGATCATCTGAAGCCTATTATGGAGACTTCCCACCTTTCTGTAACCCACCTTCCAGATGATCAGACAATGTGTTTGTAAAGTGCTTTGATTTAAGACTTTCTTCTGTTCTGTAACTATAAAACCTTCATGAAATTGTTAGCACGTTAGAACACGGAATTTGGGGTAATGTAAACCTGTGTTCCCAGGCCATGGTCACTCACATGTGACTCCAGAATAAACAGCTTCTTATCACCTTTGAGGTGACAGCTGTGTCTTCTGTGAGGCCAGCAGGTTTAACACATTTAAACACTGAGCCATCTTGCCAACCCCTCAGTTTTGAAAAACTTTTAATTGATATTACCTCAGTGGTATCTACTACTTTAAACTAAACAGAACCTAACTATGGGGGATGATATTTGGATTACATTTAATTTATGGAAAATACCCATCACAGAGCCTTGTGAAATGTTCCATATTACTAATATTTATCCCAATACATTGTAAGAATATGAACAAGTCCTTATTTTCTTCAGGATACAGCTTATATGTTTATCTAATACAGATAAAAATAGTAGTTCTCACAGAAAAAAAAATCCATTTGGATATTAATATTGTCTGCTTAGCATTCCTCAAAAAGTCAAGTCCACTTCCTTGATAGTTCTAAACCCTGTCCCCTTTTCTCTACCATTTTCTATGCCTCTGTGCAGTTGCTAAGAATGTCTTGCCAATGTTATAGCTACAGCCCATTAACTAGTCCCGCCGCCTCCAGTGTTATTCCTTTGATCCTATTTCAACACAGACAGCAGGACATATTTTCCAAGTTCAAATAAATTCATATCTCTACGATCATTCAAAGGCTTTGCCAGAGATATCTTTCTACAAATTCTTTACCATGCCAGAAACAATTCATCACAATCCGAAACCAGCCTACATCTTCTCTCAACAGGCTTCGATGTCAGAGACATGTCCTCTGGCCATGAGGGAAACAAAGGCTTTGCCTTTCTCAGGAAGCAATAGCAAAGCATTCTCAAAAATTGGAAACTGTATGAGAATGCCAACTCACACTCTTACTTTCTCCGGACAAAAAAAAGAGTTACTTGTCAAATTAGAGTCCCACATCAATTTCTAGTAAACATATCCACAATATTTTAAATGCTTACATTGTACACCTGACAGTATTAACATGGACCATGTTGGAAATACCTTCATCTCATCAATAAATAATTAAAATGATTGTTAAAAAATATATAAATGATTTTTATTCAGTAACATGAATTCAATAATGTTATAGAGCAAGCCATAAACGTTGACATTAAAATGATAACAAGGAACAACATATATAAATAAGTACTGTTAGACCACAATTAATTTCTAAATGTGTGGCAAGCTGGCTAACTAAACCAACCAACTAATGAGCTCTGGATTTAGCAAGAGCCCCTATATTAATAAATAAGGTGGAAAGCAACTGAGGACTGACACACTACATGAACCTCTGACCTCAATACAAGTGAGCGCACACACACACACACACACACACACACACACACACACACACACCCCACACAGAGAGAGCTATACACATATGTGTACCCACAGACATACCCCACATACATACATATGTAAAATAAAGCATACTGATCCCATAGAGATAACTGCTGTTGTCAGCCACATGGTGCTGGGATGAACCTTCAAACCAGATACAGTTATAGGAGGCAAAGTTTTGTTGAAGCAACAGATCCAGGGGAAGTTCCATAATGGCAAAAGCAGCTGGTCTCCATTTCACTGTTCCATGCAGAGAGAGAGAGAGAAAAAAAAAATCACCAACACCATACACACACCAGGAAAATAGGCAGGGGGAGAGAGAGTTTCCTTCCCCTTTATAAAGCCTTAGGGCAGGTCTTGCAACCCTTTCCTAGACTTGTTAACTGAGTCTCTGGAATTTCCTTCCTGCACTGCCCTCCCGAGACCCATCCAAGATTATTAACAGGTCAAGTTGACAACAAAATTTAGTCATCAAAATAACTTTCACTCCTAAGAAAGAGAATTGAGGCTTGAGAAAAGTTGAGGAGAAGGGAGGGGCTGGGCAGCAGGGACTGTGGTCACTGGTCATTTCAGTTTATAGTACTGAGTAGACTTTAAAGACAAATTTCAGATCCATGACTGCACTGAGAGGAACCGATGGACTCCATTATTTGACACACGTGAGAGGCCTGGAGGACAAGCCAGTGCTTTGAAGACTAGCTGGAAAAAGTTGCAAAATGTTCCTTAGCCCATATGCCCCATATACCCCATGTACCCCAGCAATGTTCTGAGTGCTGTGGGGGTGTTTTGAGGGCAGTAACCACTGTAAAGACCTCTGTTGCCTTCTGTATGCATATACTTTATATGACTGTTCCCTTTTTAGGCTAAAAACAATGCTAATAGCATTGTAAGGAAACACAGAGAGGACAATGTGAAAATACCCTGAAAAGGGCTTAAATGGGTCAAGAATGCTTCTGCAGTACCATGAACAATGGAGACAAATGTCAGTGATGGTGACACACAGGGTGTCTTTTAAATCATGTAAATGTGACATTTGACCCATTTTTTTTTAACATACACATGGCGACTTTCCATTTACTGCTTTATGTATGAAGGCATAAATGTTTTATTTAAATGAACTTTGACCTTAAACTCTTAGGATGACTGTTTAAAAGTTTAGATACAAAGGAATTTTACTGGGAGATCATTGGTGAGAAAGACTCCTGCAGTGAACACTCTTGGTGAGGCCCCAGATATAGTCTAGTTTACCTTGTCCTTTGCTCTTTGAATACTGTCCTTTCTCCCCCGAATCGTCATATCTTTATGTCTGTGAAATATGCTTCTGTTTACAAGATACATATTAACTTTGACACATAGATAGGAAGTGATTCCTTAAAAAGTCTAAACATCTGACCTAAGGTGGGTTAAGTGTACGTCCTGTGTCGGTTTTACCTTGCTTGCTTCAGGTACCACAGTATGGAGTTCACTTCTTCCTTTATTTTGTATATTTTTCAAATTCCCTTAATGCAGGAACTGAATATAGCTGATTTCTAACATGTGAGTTCATGCAGAAATATTCAATGAAGAAAGAAATCTAAATAGAACAATTATTTCTCAAAAGCCATTGGCAGGGAGGAAAGCCAGAGCAACAGATACATACTCATAAATCTGTGTGGAATAGTTGTCAAAGATTTGTGAATGGTCACTTATGAGAATGCAAAGATCAGTAGTTTACAAATTTTCTTTATAGTATAAAGCAAAAAAAAAGTTTGAGCTCTACCCTAAAATTACACAAGAGTGCCTGCATTTGTGTCCAGGTAGTCTTGTTTTTGGAAATGCTCAGAAGATATTATACTATGAGTTAAAACACAAATTATCTCATACAAAAACCTTTTACAATAAAACATCTAGGCTCACAATAAGAAAGGAAAGCCAATAAATACATACCAGAGGAAGAAAAGACAAGAAGTGAAGGGAGATATACAGGAGGGAGGGAGGGACTGAAGGAAAAATGAAGAAAATAAGAAGGAAGGATGGAGGGGACTAGCAAGCTAGGGAGAAGAAGGAAATGAGGAAAGAGAAAAGGAAACAGGAAGGATGACTGAGAAGTAGCAGAATCTCAAGTTGAGGAGTCACAGAAATGAAAGAAAAGTTGAAGGACTAAAGTACAAAATGACAAGACACTTCATGTAAAAACTAAAATAAAAGCCATAGAAAGAAAGAGTTTGGAGGTCATGAGAAACTTTATTAAAAGCTGCTTATGTGGAGAACTACCAGGGAAGAAATTGAATTTATAGTTAATGAACAAATTGAATAAAGAAGACACTGATAGTCCTACAAACAATTGGAAGTACTTCTTATATTGTTAAGGAATTAAGACAGTGTTCACTTTCTTTCTATAAAATATAGTTATTTTAATATTTCTTAATATTGTGGTATAAATTCTCACAATAAAAATATAATAATACCATCCTAAAGGAATTGGATGCAATCTGCAAATAATGTGAATGAGCTTGTAGGTAATCAGAAAACAATCTGCTTTATATTGTGTGTAGATAACCATGTATAAATCGGCAGTAACACAGGGAAAAGAATTACTCTTTTCATATTATTTCCCTGGGCATGGTAAATGTAATTCGTATGCACTTTTTTATCAGAAAAAGAGTGCTTATCATTTATTTTGTCATTACCTCAATAGTAAATACCAGTATTTTCCTGATCAGGATATTTTGTGTCTTATTATTGACACTTAAGACATGATAATGCAAATCACAAAATATAGAAAATTGTCAGCCTGTCTTAACTAGTTAAAAAATTACTCTGAGCTAACTTGTCTCCTGCCAAATAATAGGTGATATCAGATTCCAGTAAACCTTCATTCAACTACATTTGGGGACCTTTTTAAACCAGACTCATCACTGGTTAATATTTCCTTTAAACTCTTTGGATGACATAAAAACTCAGAAAGCATAGTGAGATGAGTTTCTAAATTAATCCAGTACCCAGAATGCAGGTTATATGGCTTTGCTGTGAATCTCTATGTTTCAATTTTGGAAGATATCTTTATATATATATTTTATAGTCATTTATTGGTCTATAAATGTTGGGATGTTAAAACTAGGTTCTTATCCAGTACCCAGGTCAGGTGACTCAGAGGAAGAACTGCATCAAAAACCAATGGAATGCATTTTGCTCTCTAATTATTGACCTCTGAATGAGCATTTTTGCTTAAACAATAAAGAAATAAGCCTTTGAAATATTTTAGTTATATTTAGCTAAAAATAACCAATTTCCATGTACTTTAAAAAAGTTTTCTCTTTTATTTTCTTTGGTGTCTGTGTGTGTGTGTGTGTGTGTGTGTGTGTGTGTGTGTGTGTGTGCATGTGTGTGGTGTCTGTGGTGTGTGCATGTCTATATGCCCCACATACTCACCTGTCATGGCTGGAGTCTAATGTCATGTGTCCTGCTCAGTATCCCCTCTGCCATTCTTTTTGAACCAGTTTCTCACTGATCCTAATTCTAGAACTTGCCATTCTCTTGTGAGTTCTGAGGATTCTCTAACCTCTGTTCCCTCAGTGAACTGGGTTTGTAAAGGTATCGGACCACATTCAGCTCTGTGTGTGGATCCTGGGGATTGAACTCCAGAAGTCTGTCAGGTCTCCTCAGGCCTTCACGCTTACACAGAAAATCCTTTTAACCACTGAGCCTTATCTCCAGCCTCGTGTTTCTTAGTTGTCTAAGAGAACACAGATACAAATGCCTTTGGATTAAAAAAAAATCACAATCTTTCTTCTCTATGTCAGCTGCTGAGAATGAAAATTTATTTATGTGTCAACTGTCCCAGTATGCAATGCAAGCAATGATTAACTTAAGTAGTAAATAAGGGATTCCCTTGCGTAAGCTGAGGTAGCAGACATTTCTCCATGACATCTGGGTACAGATAGTGTTCCACTTGAGAAAAAGAAATGCCACTCTCCGGATCCCACACCCCCACACAGTCATTCTTTTTTCCATTCACCTTGGGGTTTAAATACTTCCTATCTTCTATCCATCTTATCCTTTCTCTTTGATCTCCCTCTAGGGGCATTTCAGTCTGTCTGTTACAAATGAAAGTTTCTCAAGATCATTGGTGACAACAGTACAAGCGAATCCAGTGTCCACTGTGCAGACCCCATGGCACTCAATCCGTGAGCACACCTGGCATTCCATTCTCCTCATTGTCTTCCTACAATGATGCCATCCCACCTGAATCCTCCTGCATCCCATGCTACTCTTTCCTTGCTGTCTTTCTGTTTCCTCATTGTCTTTCAGACCTCGAAATTTCAGAATGCCCACATTTAATATATCAAATTGCCTACGAGCCTCCTCAGTAGGTTGAGTTTTTCTTTGAATCTTACTATGGTTCAAAACAAATTTCTTGAATCAGTCATTGATTAAAAATAAAGTAAAAAAACAAGTGTTGCTAAAATCTTCTGGCTACTTTAGAAGCTCAGACAAACATTTTGATCTCATCCATGAGTTAGTTTTTTCTTATACTTCACATCTAATTCAGAATCAAATTATGCTGAGCATATGTCATCAGTATACATCTGATCCCTACTTGTCAATTCCTAAATATTATTATAATCCTTCTCATTTGCTCTGTTATGATTTTATTTCCTCAAATATTTTTTATTATGCTCATCTGTTCAAGTCCTTCTTCTCCCTTAAAGTAACATGCAATCTCTTTCTAATTACCTAAATGAATCACACCCATTCTCTTTGTTTCTAGATTCTCCTACACTGTCTGTCCACTCTGCTCCAACATATTCCTTCCCTGGTGGCATTTTTCCTATATGCATTTTCCTTTTAGCCAAGAGTTAAATGATGGCAGTACCTGGCCCGTGATGTCCATCATTTCTTTTGGAGAATCAGTATATTTCTGCCCCCTCTCCCTAGTCATCTAAGTGATATATTTAATCTGTCCTCCAGAAAATGAAAGATATCCTCTTCTGATCTCAAGTCATCATTTCCCTGGCTCATTGGCTTTATGCTTCCTTGGTGTTTGACAATGCACAACCTATTGGCAACGAAGATGGCACCATTTTTAAGAGCTAAAATCAAGCAAGCAAACTCAGAAAGTGGAATAGAACCCCAAATATTGATAGTGATAACAATTAAATAATTAAACCCAGAGCTATATTTGGTATACCCTGTATCAATAACATAATCTTTTTTATATATTTGAGAATTCCAGATTGTGTAATTCAAATCATGTAATCAAAATTAAGACAGACAGTGGCAAAAGGAATGTTACTCTTCTTATGCTGTCCAGCCTATAAAGTGACCAATACAGTAATCCCCACCTGCTGTAACTAAACCACTGTGTAGACAGTGCTTTCATTCTTTGACTACTGGTTGATGTGACCAACAAAATATGACAACAGTGTTGACATGTGGACTCATGAGACTAAAGTATAGTAGAAATTGTCATCTCTGTTTTCTTCTTTGTAAAATCATTTATTCTGGGGAAATGTAACTGCTGTCATGACAACACACAGATACTCCTATAAAATGGCTCATAGGCCAGTGGATTGATGCTCTGGTCAATAGCCTTGTGATTCAGTTATCTTGAAAGCAGCATTTGAAGCTTCCATCAGTCCAGTTGATGTGTATACTCCCTACTCTGTCCCTAATAAGAGACCCCACAGTTGAGATGCTGATGACTTTCTACACAGGAAAAAAAACTAGAAGAAACATAATTTAGTCATCCATGCTTGAGATAAGCTTGTCCAGTGATAAGTAACTGATATACTTCTCAAAATAAATGTGACATGCTGGTTCAGTGTGTCTCAGAATGATCTTCCAGAATGAGCCTGCAGAATGTTTCAGAGAATTGCCTCCTGCTATCAAAGCCACAAATGATAGCCATTCATTTTTCCAGTAACTAACTTCCAACACCCGGCACTGCCCAGATAGCACAACTTCAGATATCCTGGTATTCCTGTAGCAACACAGCCAGCAGCAGTCCCCAGGGCTGAATGCCAGTGGACATCAAAGTTACAATTTTACTAATCATATGGAAAGACATAGGTGTAATCACCCAACTATTGATTTATTGGGGTGGATGAGCTGTTACTTTGACCTCTACTTTTCCATTTCTCCTGCTAGTTTTCTTACTAATCATTATAAGTATTACTAGTACTGTTGTGATAAATCAACTGAAATTGTCTATGTTTAAAACAAATATGTTGCCAGGATGTCAGCTATATAGATGAGCCATCCTAGACCTACTGTGGAAGATCCATTTGGAACCCCACAGAGAGTGGTGGGATAAGTAAGAGACCTATAACCACAACCAATCAGTTAACCCAGGATAAGTCAGCGAGACAAACACTAATGATTTCCAACACAACCTAAAGCAGAAGTACAGAGACCACTAAGACCTCAACAATAAAGCAGCCTTAATACTCACCCACCATGACTCAGGGAACTGAGTGGAAGAGGGGGCAGTAAGATTGTAAGAGCCATGGTGGAGGAGAATATCCAGAGACATGGCTTCCCTCAATAACAACATACAAAGCGGGGTGGAGCTGGGTTGACTCCTAGGCTATCCATAACCCTCTACTCCATGGACTGATCCAGACTGCCCACCAAGGAGGATACCCAGCTATTTGGTACAAGGAGGAGGGAAATCAGGGAATTGGGGACATCAACACATTATTCACTCTTTAAGTGTATCTAATTATGGATAATAAAAAAATAAATTTAAAAAGAAAATATGTTTATTTTCTTATCAACTCAGTGACCTTATGGGGTGGTTCTCTCAGTAGATGGCTCAATGTGTTTCTATCTTAAAATGCTACTACATTCTATGAACTGCCAATGTCTGCAGAGAGAGCAAATGAAAAGAGATAACAGAGAACTCATTTGCATATTCAAGTGACCCAGATATCAAACGCACATGGTCAGACAGAACACAGATATGGTTTACAAATACAGCACTTCTTCAGCAATAATTACCATTAGAGTAAAAAATATCCCTATCACACAGATTTGTTGCTATATTGAAATGACTTTGTGTTGTTCATATTAGGCAGAGTTAGCTGGCTTAAAACCTTCTATAAAGCTGTTTTTTAATCAAAATTAGTCTATAATTTGTCTAGTTAGTACAAATAATGTTGAATTAACTCTATCATTACTATTTTTTTATTTTCTGAGTGATGAATAGAAGGTTTATCAATAAATAGGCTGATTTGAATTTGTAATGCCCATCATGACAATCTTGGAAGTCTTTCTCTCTGTGTATATATTCAAAACCTAAGGTGGCCCAGCAAACAGCTCAAATGCAAGCCATTTATGTCTATGACCGACTCCCACAACTAACCTCCTATAAGCCAGTAAGTTTTTAGTTCTTATTTAATAGGGTTTATAGTATGAACCATTTGTCAATTATGCTAATATGTTTATTCTAATAAAACCTAAAAATGCTTCTTTCAGCTTCTTTAACAATAAGGATAGTAAACATGACCACTAAGAGGAAACAATTTTTAGAAACTATCTCAAGTGATGTTTGAAAATGTTCCTAGATATAGTTGGTAATTATTGACATTTCATTATTTATTAAACTTTTTAGATATCTACAATAATCATTTATATCTTACTGTCTATAAACTACTGATTATGAATATAGCACAAATTTTGTAGTGCTATTATTAAACTTTATTCTCTTAACAAATAAATCTTTGTTAAACCTATAAAAACACAAACCATAAATTGCAAGAAAATATTTTCAGGACCAACACCCAATGAACACTGGTGTGTACAATACATTGAAATTCTTGGAAGAAACTGGATATGGTGGCACATGCCTTTAATCCCAGCACTTTTGTAACAAAAGTAGGAAAATAACTGTGAGTTCAAGGCCAGCCTCAGACTACAGAGTGAGTTCCATATCTGTCCAGTTCCTGGGCTAAAGTAAGAACATGCCTCAAATAAAAAGTATCTACTTGAAAAGAAACAAGTCTATGTGAGGTCCATAACTTATTTTCATTCGCATTTTCAAATTTACCTAAACCTATGTTATTGTTATTATTGGCTGAACTGAGACACTAAGAAGGATTGTGCAAGTCAAATAAGAGACCTTGCAATGTTAAGACTAGACAGGTTTCAAGTGTTCCTTTCTGGTTCTCAGGGCTGCTATCAAATTTTAAATCAGTCTGTAAAACACATTTAAATATGTCAGTTCTGTAGAAAGTATAAATGGCAAATACTGACATACTTCACAAGTACTAATATTAGTACTTTATTTTTTAATACAATGGAACTATATGTACTACTTCTCTGCACACATACATACTTATGACATGGACTGACAATCAATTATATATTAATTTAGCATTGGATACCATGATTGTAAGGACAGAAATGAGCATGTGTACTAGAAGACGTATAATACAGCAGAGAAAACAGATTTATAAAAAGATACTTATATGATAAGACAATGTCTTATATAAAATGTTCTAGGAATCATGCCTTCTTTACAATTCTTATATATCTTCAGATAGAGTCAGAAGATTAACACCTTAAAAACCAGGAATGGTGTCTCTTACACTAGAACTCAATACAAGACTAAAAAACTCCTTTCAAGTATAAAAGGATTCATTGACATCTACTAGCCAAACTGGAGTCTTGAAATAGCTCAGTCACTTTTCACAATCTGAAGTAAATGACTGGACAGGAGAAGGGTTTGCTTGAAGACTCTCACAAATTTCCAAAGCTAATGCAAGAAAGGATAATATTATATGAATTTTCAGAAACATTTTTCAGGCTTTCATCACAGATCGAAATTTTACCTTAAAAACTGACTCAAATTACAGGAGGCTATGTAGACATGAAAGCCAATGCAATATGTGATCTTGATTCAGATCCTGGGACAAATCATACTATTTAAATTATGTCTGTGATTTTCCAAAATGGCACAACTCTTTAAAATATCTGATTTAGATTGTACTGTAGTTATTTTAGACATTAAGTATTTTGAGAAGGTATGTGTTATGGATGATTACAAGCCCTCTAGTGAAATTTGCAACCCTTTTAATTTTGAATTTTTTCAAATTACATTTAAAAAATCAAGCATTCAAAATGGAACACTATTGATAAAACTGATGCAATAATTATTTTGTTTATCTAATTCATTAGTGCATCATGTATCTGTATTAATGTCGTAGTTAACATATTTGTACAATTGTCTCAGATCTGTACATTTTAAACTTTAGGTCAAAGTGAAAGACAATTTAAGATTTTTTAACAGCATTTGGTTTGCAGTTTCTAATAGAAAATATTATTCTCTGCAGCCCTGCCACCATAGTAATCTTTTTACAAGAAATCTCACTTACAGTTTTCATTGGATTTCTCACTTTTAAAATATGCTAAATTCTCATTCTAGCACTGATACCTTCTAAGGTCTATAGTTTTTAAAAAATTATATTATAACTGTCCAGAAACTCACAGTGACACACTTATTAAGTTATCTGGGTAGAATCCTTAGGAATTTTCCAGATATAAAGGGGTCGAAGTATTTCCATTAAGCTGGAAACAAAAATATTTACTATGATCTGAAACAATTCCATCTTAAAGTGGCATAGTTTGGTGATTGATATGGCTAAATATCAGGGTACAGAATCTGCAGAAATATGCAACCATAATTCCTTAATTTTATCTTCTCCTGAAAGCAGATAAGATGCACAGTAGTTTCAATTATATTCATACAGTAGTATTAAATTATTTATTTTCATGAATGGAGACAATTATATTTTCTTTGCCCAAATTTAATATGGAATAAAAAAAACTCTTCACTGAAAATATTTTATCTATCATGATGCAATTTAACATTAGTACATATAAAATTCAACTCAGTTACATACACTGATGTCTAAACAATAAAAATTCTATTAATTGGTATTCATGTTAAAAGTTCATGACTGAAAGTCAAGTTGGTAATGGTTTTAATTAAACATAAAAGAACTATTTAAGCTAGTCTGGTTCAAGATGGCTGCCTAGTAGCCACACCGTATCCCCCTGGGAAGAAGAAAAGTAAGGGTTTTCAGCTGTGAACTCCAGACAGCTCCCAGCAATGGATTCTACTGCCATCCAGGAGCAGCACCAGCCAGAGGCAGTGGCAGGTCATGCATGCTCCAGCGGTCCAAGCCAGCTGAGCTCCGGCCACCTCATCCGCCCCTTCAGCCCCCCTCCGACCCCCGCATCCCCCCACTGCTCCGTGTTCTGTCCCCTGCTTTTCCATCCCTGTGCCATGAAAATCCAGCTCCTCAAAACCGCAGAAAGCCATCGACCAACATCCAACGACCCTGCGAGGTCCAGAATGGTGTCCAGCCCCCAGATGGTAGTTAGTGCAGTGCTGGAAAGCACTGTATAAGTTGCCAGGGTCAATAACAGCTGGAGCAAACAGAGACAACTGTCATGAAACACAGTCAGCTGCCATGAATAGGCTGAGCACACTTTATACTGGGAGAGAACAATGATCAATCCAAGAAAGGAACACTTGTGCAATGGAGGAGCCAATGCCTGGGGGAGGCAAATAACAGCTTTTAAATTTGGCCTGAAATTCCACTTAGGGAGGGGGAGCCCTTAACTGGAACTGGGGACTTAGGGCTATATGCACTGGGAGCCAGACTCTTGGGCCCCCAAGGATGGGTGCACTATGCAAGGAATTGATGGAGAGGCTACTAACAATAGAATCTAGCTAATTCAGAAAAGCGTATCTAAGTAAACATATACTGATCTCACTCTCCAATGGAGATTCTGTTTGTATCTTCCAGAATGCTGTGACAGAGCTGTGGCTCATCCAACCCTACCAAGGAACCACAGGCTGATAGCTGATATCCTGGCAAGAGATGAGCCACACCAGTCCTACCATGGAGGATCCACATGGAACTCCACAGAGAATGATGGGATGAATAAGAGACCCATAGTGACAGCCAATCAGTCAACACAGGATAAGCCAGTGAGAGAGATACCAATGATTTTCAACACAACCTTAAACAGTAGTACAGAGACCCCTAAGTTCTCACCAGTACAGCAGCCTTAATACTCACCCACCATGACTCAGGGAACTGAGCAGAAGAGTGGGTGGAAAGATTGTGAGAGCCTTGGTGGGGGAGACTATCCAGAGACATGGCTGCCTTTGGTTAACAACATACTAGGTCCAGGGTAACCGGGCTGATTCCTAGGCTATCCTTGGTCCCCTGCCCCAAGGACTGATCCAGACGGTCCATGGAGGAGGATACTCAGCTGTTTGGGGATGGGGATGAGGGGCATTGGGAACTGGGGCTAACAACTCATTGTTTGCCCATTAAATAATGTAACTCATTATGGACAATAAGAAAAAAGAATTATTTGCAACTCTTCTTATTACAAATTAGCATCTACTTCTGACTTTCCTTTTGGATATCCAAATTATTTGCTTTTATTCACTGAATCTGACATAGTGAGCTGCATAATTTCCGAAGAAGGGTCTAAAGAGACTTTTCATTTGTACCTTACATACTTGGATAACTGTACTTGGGAAACTCTCATGCTATATATTTTTTAAACGGAGTAGTAAGCCACACACATGAGAGGAATACGGTAACTTGATCTGAGTCAGTAGGGCACCAAGCTGATGGTGAAACCCATCAGATGCACAAGCAAACCACCTGTCTGCTCAGCAAAGCCACGCTTCTCTTTGAGTATCGCTTCAGTGTCACACAAAGTGAGATTCATCCAAATCAGGTCAGATAGTCCAGAGAACAATGAAAGAGAATAAATGGCTGATATTTTCAGCTTTGAGGAGCTTTGCTCAGCAGAGAGAACACAGAATAAGAGTTGCGTCTTCATTATCTTTCTCTTACTTGTCCACAATTCCTGGGATCACAGTGACCACTGCCTATTCAGCAGCCTCTGATTTTACATTGTCAACTTTATGTCACTTCAACCTTAAACCATTTTCCATAAAGTATTAGGAATCATTTTCTATGATAAAGTACATTTTAAAGTTTTACTTAATTTAATTCAAAATATCCATTAAATTATATGCTCCTCACTCAGTTTATTCAGACAGGGAAAAATTTAAAACAATAGAATAGTTTTGCTGTGAAGGGACTGGACTTATTACTATTTATGGAAACATGATGCATTTGCATGTGTATCTGTACAAGTTTGTGCATGCACACACAGTGTATTAAAGCAATTAAGTCGTAATAGACTGTCAGCCGCAAAGGCACTCAGTGATAAAATTGGCTTGAAAATATTTGAAAGGCTTTTTAGAAGTATTAAAACATGTATCAAATCGTCAGGATTCAGAGACATTGAGCAGTGAGACATAAATGATTTGTGTGTTTCACACTGAGAAGAATCCTATCAAATCCTGAAAAATAATGAGTGCCAAGGAGAGGGAGGTGAAAAAGAAAGTTCATCAAAACAAAGTATATGTGTCAGAAAATAGTAAAAAAAAACCATAAAGCTCAACTTATTTATCTAAAGGTATATATGCAATGTGAATTATTTAGTTGTTACTTTCCATTATTTATGATTTAGTAGTTTGCTGACCATAATTGAGGAGAAATACAGTTGTTAGCCATAACCAACCACAAATTTCCTCACATACAAATGTGCAACACTTGTGTTTTTCTATTAAAAACTTATGAAGCAAAATGTATTACTTCATGCAGGTTTGAGATTTCAATGGCACAAATTCCTGACAGTCCAAACATATAGAATTACACAGAAACTGGAGCGTGTAAGTGATAATGAAATGCAAATATGCTGTAATATCCTTACAATGTGTTCTTTCTTTGAAAACATATTTTGTATGCCTTTTACTAAAGATTTGTTCACCTGGAAAAGTCATCCTCCAGTATTTTCTGCAAAGTAAGAGGAACACTAACGGAACAGCACAGACATTCATTAGCCAAGCCATCTGTGATGAGAAATACGCACGGTGTTGCAGTTACATGGCTCTTCTATGCATTTAGTGGTGACATTGCTGTCCCTTCCATTTTTGGCAAAGAATGGCAGCTTCTTCAGGAAAAAAGTAATTAGCATATGTATAGTTACTTTATTGTTTCATGCTGCCTTTAACATAGTGATACTAGAAGGTACTAGAAGTAAACTTCAGTGAAGTAAGTTAATTCATTCCACAATCAAAGCTTTGATCAAATCAATAGAATGCATAATTTAAATGTGAAATTTAATATACTTTCATCAATTTTAAAATCATTTTGACCTCATTACCTGTGCAGGCTGGATGTATTTTATTTTGAGAGTAATAAATGAACACATTCGTCATCTTTTTATCATTAATTTACTTAGCCAAGAAATATTAATTACCTACTCTCCTATCGTGGTATTGGGACACTAAAAAATAAACTATGACCCACAAGGACATGTCCACTGAACTATGTCACAGTGGACATTTACCATAGTGTATCTCCATATCGTAAGTGCCAAGGGTATCAGGCACCCTAAGTCCAAGACCTGTCATACTTGCCATTGTAGTTGTGAAGGTCACAACACACAAGCCAGGTAGGAGAGCTTTATTTAATATTAGCAAGCACTGCCTACTTCTCATCTACCATTACCCAGTACTTCCAGAACCTAACTATTGCAGAAGCTGCCCAGTGACAAGACATGAGGGGGTGAAAGCTCAGAACTACAGGACACTTAGTCTTATGTCTCTGGACTTTCAGGCCCAGAGCAGTAATTCCCTATCTCCCAAGGCTGGAAGCTGAAGGCATTTGAGTCCACCAGTCCTGTCACTAGGCCTGGGGCACTCAGGGGTTCCTGGGAGAGCTTCTCCTTGCCTGTTTGTTAGTGGTTGATGAATTCCAATCCTGGTGGAGCAAAAGGACCCCAGACACCGGACTGGGGACAATTTAGATAGGTGTGAAAACATTGTCACTTGATGCCTTTTCTAGGAATACTGAGTATTTTGTAATGCTCTTAGTACAATCTTAAAGTTTCAAAACTATCTATCTATCTATATGTATATATGTAATCATAATGTGGTTACTGTCTATTTGAAGATGTCTTGAGTTGTAAGGCCATATCCAGGCTCCACGTTGAGAAAGGTCAAAAGGAATCTCTTACACGTATAGCAATATAGCTCCGCAGGCACCACCAAAGTGTTCATCATACACTGTCCAGTTCTTGAGTAATGCTGATTCCTAGAAGAAAACCAGTGGCAATATTCAACTTTAGCTTCAAGTTAAAATTCCTATCTTTCCATCTTCTTTAAAATAATGATCATATTAAACATGCAAACAATGTTTGAGTTTCCTCTATTCCTTTCAAGTACTTTCACGAACTGTTTTGTTTTATGGAAACATACTTTACCAATACACTCTGTGTTTTTGTTTTGCACAATCTTGTGTCCAAAATTTTCTGAGTCTTCTCTGTCATTCTTAAAAAACAAACAAACAATCAATTTTAAGCTCGAGACAAAAAATTTACTACCTACTCACTGAGCCATCCAAACCACAAATTCTGTCCTTTGATTTTTAAAATTTTTATGAGGAACTTTAAAATATTTTTATTTATTTGATAAAGGGAGGAAGGCATGTATGGACATGCCAGGGAATCCTGCCACTTACCAGTATAAAGCCACTTCAGAGGCATGTACATGCTCTGTACATCTGACTTTACAAAGGTACTGGGAATAGAACCTGAGCCTGAAGGCTTTGCAGATAGGAGACCTTAGCTACTAAGTAATCTCCCCAGCCCAAACTCCATGCTCTTGAAGACAGAATCTTCACGTCTTCTTTCCATGGTTTCTTTTTTACACAACTATTTTCATTTATTTATTTACAAGAGAAGAGAGATGGGAGAGAGACAGACAGAGAGAATGGGCACACCAGGGCCTGCAGTTGCTTGTGCCATTCTATGTATCTGACTCCGAGATGGTTTTCCCAAGAAGTCTCATAGATTAGTGATAAATAAGTATTTTCAGCCCAAGACAACATGTGACTCTATACGCACAATAAGGTTAGTTGAGGTTAAAGATGCTGTCAGAAGTAAATGAATAAAGTAAAGCTGGTATTTCCTACTCAAAACCATGTCTCCTCAGGATGCTACACAGCTGATCTCATCGGGCCAGCCTAGTGGACAGCAGAACAGAAACCACTGAATGCTGGAAGATTGCATCAGATGAGTGTGGGCATTTATAACTTGGTTGCACCACGGACGTGTTCAAATCAATGTATCCTTAGTGAATTTATAATGATATTCTCTGAACTTATTTTCCCTTTTGTACTCTTGCTCTATATAAATAATTTAAGGCTGAAATTAGACTCATCAATAAATAAAAGAAAGGGATCAATGCATAAAAACACATACTTAGGAAAATTCCACAAAACTTGGGACTGTCCCAAACACACCAGGGTGGATGTTCACACTGCCAGGGATGGATCCAGTGCAGTTGTCCCTCAGTAGTCACTGGAGATTGCTTCCAAGATTCCCAGCTGATTCCAATCTCTGTTGATGTTTGTCTTTTATGCAACATAGTGCTGCATTTGTATACAAGCTATGCACTTCCTGTAAATGTTAATAATCCCTAGATCCTGTATAATACCTAATGTAATACAAATGCTATATGAATAGTAGTATCACTGCATTATCTAGAAAATTATATATATATACATATGGTGTGTGTGTATTATTTCCTTGAATAGAGCCAGTTGTTTCAGCAGATCTAAAATCCACAGAAATGAAGAGTTAACTGAATAGTGATTACTCAGCCAAATAAAAATCAGGCATCCTATTACATGTGCCATTTTCCCTCAAGTAAAATCAGAAGGACATGTTGATATCCCTTTCTGTTTCATTTTCCATTAGCTCTTTTATCAGTCCTTATTCAAGCAGTATTTTCTGCCTCTAAATCATCCAACTACCATAACCATAGTGATTGCTTTGCAAAATGCAAAATGAAACCCAATATCACTCTAATCATCACAATAAAAATAAATTTGAATCAAATTGCTTTGTGGACTCAATACAGCTTCGATCAAAACCCAGATGAAAATTTTGGATAGGAAATGCTTTAAATGGGAAGACAAAATATCCAGAAGAGCCAAGAAAATATCTAAGGACAAAACTAAATTGAAAATTTGATAGGACTTAACTTTAAAACCTTATATAAATCTATGGTCACTGAGAGAGTCTGGTGTTAGGGGAAGGACTGATAGTTCTATAGGTATAGGAAGTATCAATAGAGAGTTGCAGAGACACAGTCTTCCAGGGAAGAAAGATTTTATGAGCTGGACTTCTTTTAAAACCTTCTGCTTTGCAAAAGACACCAATAAGGGCCGGGCGTGGTGGCACTCGAGAGGCAGAGGTAGGAGGATTGCCTTGAGTTCAAGCCACCCTGAGACTACATAGTGAATTCCAGGTCAGCCTGGACTAGAGCGAGACCCTACCTCGAAAAACCAAAAAAAAAAAAAAAAAAGACACCATCAAGGAACTAAAAAGAAAATATGAGGATAAAATATAGATAATACACACATTTCTTTTCTTGTACTTTTAAATTTTTTATAATACACACATTTCTTAAAACACTAAAAACAAAATATGCAAAAGAACTCTTAAAACCATCAAAATACGAACTACCTCATTTCTGTTAATATTTCACTTGGGATCCATTTGCAAAGAACAAATTAAAAGGTTAAATTTGAGATGAAATCAAGAATTCATTTTAGAGATATAACTATTTTTAAAATATTAAAATGTGTGTTTAATATGTTCTTTGTGTTACGTTTTTATTCATTTGATGATCCCAAAGATCCATCCAATAAGGGTGAATCAAAATATGAAAACCTAAAAAAATCTCTCAACAAATGTGGCTCCTCTTAACTCTTTTGTCTTTTAAAAATGTTTTTACTCATTTATTTGAGAGGGAGAGACAAAAAGGAGAGAGATAGAGAGAGAGAGACTTGTATGCATGGATTTCCTGCCCCTGCAAATGAACTCAGACTCAGACTCATGATGTACTTTGTGTGCCTGGCTTTACCTGGGGGCTGGGGACTTGAACCCAGGTTTTCAGGCTTTGTAAGCAAATGCCTTTAACCAGTAAGCCATCTCTCCAGCCCTCTTTCTACTGAAACATTTCTTTTTTGTAAAATTCCTTAGTGACCTTCGTAATATCTAGTGGTGGCTTTTGAAATGTGATTCTACATTATTTTATCTCTTCTCAATTTATCTCAGTTTTCAACATTTTCCTCAAGGCTTTGTTTTAGTTTGAATTATTTTAATTCACTTTCTGGATTCTTTTCTATGTCTCTGAATTATTCCCTGTACTCTATTTAACCAGATCTTAAAAGACAAGTTCTCTAGGATTTAATCACAACCATTTTTTTCTTTCTCATTGCATAGATCCCATTGAGATGTCATCAGATCCTAATTCCTAAGTGATTTTATATTTTTTACTTCTTACTCTGGGATTTGTTTTCACCTAGTTAAGTTTTCTTATTTTAATTACACAGTATGTGAATAATTCATCTCATTTCTCCCTCAAATTCTGAGACTGTTTTTCTTATTCTATCTTCACCACTGTTTAAAAAAAAGGCTTCACTTTTCACTTTAATTCACATCTTCTTTCTGTCTGCTTTACTTTAAAAACTTTTCCAAATGCATGTACTAAGATCTGTGCTTCCTCTTATTTAATCAGGACATTTTGAAGTTGCCTGCTTCCTAACCAACCTGTCTGTATAGCATTTGTATCTCCTTTAAACTAAATATTCTCCATGAAACCATCGCAAAGTCCCAGCACAGGATTCACACACCCACTTTGAAACCTTCAACTTAAACCCCTCATTGTTTACAGCAATGATTACCAGCTGATTTTATAATTATTTTCCACAATATATCTTTACCTTTTGTTCTACAAGAGGGCTAAAAGATCAAGAGTTTCTCTGGTCATGTCAACGATGAGTGCCATAAAGAATGACAGGTTCATTTAGTCTTCTGATTCTTCCTAGGTTTATTTTTCTTTTCAATGTACTGCAAATCCTCTAATGAGTCCTAAACATGCAAGAATGACAGGTTCAAAATATCAGTTTAAACACGTCAGCATGTTCTTGAAGCCCCTTCACAAACTGCTTTTGCCTGCCTTCTCTTATGTGCTTCCCCTGTAACAGCCCATATTCCACTGTATTCAGTGTGCCCTGTGCAATATATATTATCAATTGTACAGTAGACAGTGTACATTGCTGCAAAATGTACAACATAGTCAATATACAGACTGTACTGTGTATTTACATGCTGTTTTATTATGATTTCTTCTACTTTTCCCTTTTTGTGCTTAATATGCATTATACTTGAAAGAACAGTTCAAATATCTCCTTTTATTTGAAACATTCCCTCAACACAATACTAGGTTTTTACGTCATAATTGCAAAGAGCACTTTACCTAAATGTTTCCTATAGTATTGATCATCTTGTACTGTGTCTATGTGTGTGTGTCACTGAAGAGAATGGAATATCACAGATAGAGTCTTTGCTTCACTCACTGTTGTCTATATGCCCCTAATATCTCACAAGTTCCTAGATTCCATAAGCATTTATGACTATGTGTTTAAGAACTATGTAGAATAAGCATGTCATGATTGGATCCAGACAAACAAATGAATGTGTTCTGAATGCTTGATCCCCAGCTGATGGCAGTTTGGGTAATAGGTCCTCATTGGAGCTGTGTGGTTGGGGGCAGGCTTATGGGGGTTATAAGCCAGCTTCCCCTTTCCAGTGTTTGGCACACCTTCCTGCCGCTGTTTGCAGTGCTGTGGTGGAGGTGATGTCTACCCCTCTGCTCATGCCATCGTTTTCCCTGCCTTGATGTCATCTCCCATCCAAATACACTAAGCATTGTACACATGGCTGTGGTGTGATTTAACAGGAAATTTATCTGGTTTTATGAGACCTTAGTTTATATGGCTAAAAAATGTATCTATCGGGCTGTAAGTATACCACAGTGGTGGAATGCCATGTTGTATATGTATAGACCTTAGAGTAAATCCCCAATGCCACAATATATGATATTTTTTCTTTCATATGAAGCATTAAGAAAATAATTTATATTAAAGTCCTAGTTGTCTATAATAATATTTAACATCAAAACTCAAAACTCTTATATATGCTTCTGGTTCTTGCAAAAAAATCCCTTTTCTATTCAGTACTGTTTTAGCAAGTTTCTGGTAGCTTTGACCTCAGAAGACCCTTTTGATCTTGGAGATATTGTATGTATCTGTACTTAAGAGCTCCTCAAACTCTTCAGAACAGTCAGTCTCTTGGTTATTTCCCACTAAAGAGCTATAAAAGCCAAGTTTTCATCCTGCTCACTCGGCAGGCTCCAAGTCTTCATTAGGTATTTTTCCTAGCACATAAGCTAGGACTTCATCAAACTGGATCCCACTGGGTGTGAAGAATGTTCAGAAGTTTCTAGAGCGAAGTGTCTTTTGCAATGACTCTTCTATCCTTTTTACACATTTCTAGGTCACTTTCAAACTATTCTTTATAATGCTTGGAGATAATCAGCTAGCTTTTCTGACAACCATACACTGTTAATCAGAACGGCCTTGGCAAGCTTCTATCCTGTGGTTTTCTGCTAACAGTTCACTGTTCATTTTGACTAGGAGCCATTCCTTCTCATTAATAGACCATTCAACATTTTTATAATGTTTTTATATTATGATTTTTGTCTGACTTTAAGAACTATAGACACAGTTTAAAATGTTGGAAAATATAGAAATTGCCATAATGACAATCACCAGGTAAATCTGATAGTTGATAACATTTATTTACAACTGATAAAACTGAAGAAAGAAATCTAAATAATTTCTCTCAAAAACATGTGACTAGTTAATTGTTTAATAGGGATTTGAATATAAATGCTCTACTAGAATTTTAAAATCCTTTCTTTACTACCTAAAAATTGCCATTTTTTTCATATTAGTGGTTTTTCTATACACATACAGTTCTAAAATAATTTTATGTAATTGAAGTTCTTGTCTATTAAGCTTCTATCTAATTTTTAAAACTGAGCATTATGACAATTTTTTTAGTTTTATTAAAATTTAAAATAATTGAAATAATTTATTTATTGAGTTATGAGATCATGAAATCATGGTGGGTTGGGTGGGTGGATGCCAACTGCCATTTGCGAGTGCTTGAGTTTGGATGCCTTGCATCAATGTAAATGATAAGTCAGGTGGGCATGGCAGTGCTTGGGAGGCAGAGATACTGAACTTCTAGGGCAAACTGAGTATAGTTGGCCTAGCCAGATGAGAGAATTCTGGGTTCAAGTGAGAGACTCTGGCTCAGTAATTAAGGTGGAGAGCTAATGAGGGAGATACATGATATCAACTTTTGGCTTCACATACCCACGGCACACATGTGAGCACAGATACATATTCATGCATTCATACCTCAAGCACATACACAATAAAATAAATCAAGGGCTGAGGAGATTGCTCAGTGGTTAAGAAACTTGCTTTCAAAGCCTGCTGACCCAGGATCAAGTCCTTAAACTCCACATAAAAGCCAGACACAAAAAGTGTTGCATGCACCTGACATTTGTTTGCAGAGGCCAAAAGTCCTGGCATGCTGATAGA
Organism: Zapus hudsonius; assembly: GCA_004024765.1. Classification (NCBI taxonomy): domain Eukaryota; kingdom Metazoa; phylum Chordata; class Mammalia; order Rodentia; family Dipodidae; genus Zapus; species Zapus hudsonius. The sequence goes on from PVHP010000619.1 coordinate 66,817, forward strand.
CACACAAGTCAATCAAAATTAAAAATATCAAGCTGGGGCTGGAGAGGTGGCTCAGCAGTTAAAGCACTTACCTGTAAAGCAGATGGACCAGAGTTTGATTCAAAATTCTTGAAATATAATCTCTTCTAACTTTCTATACTTAAAGGTTCTTTTTTGATATGAGATGCTGTGAGGTGGATTGTATCCTCAATTACATTTATATTTTGAAATCTCAATTGGTGATTTGGTGATAGGACAATGAGGAGGTAATAGATATAGATGAGGTCAGGAAAGCAGTGCCCTCATGGTGAGATCCAGGTCCCTAAGAGAGGGATCACCCAAGTGCTTAGCTCTTTCCATATCATGGAGATCCAGTGAGACAATGAACTTCTACATACAAATAACTTTAAACAGAATCTATTCATGCTGGTATTTTGATCTCAGGTTTCTATCCTACAAAACTCATATATATATATATATATATATATATATATATATATATATATATATATATATATATATATATATATAATGTGTGTGTGTGTGTCTGTTTTTGTGCCTTGTTTATGGCATTTTGTTTTCTCAATCTGAGATGATTAACACATGGTACTTCTAAGTAACCATGGAATTCACTTAAAGCAATGAAGCAAAATCAGAAGTCTGAGCCTACATTTTTATTCAGTTTTTATCTCCATGTTATGATTCAGCACACATATCCTTAACTTGGCTTTTACCTGTTGAATTATAATAAATTAAGAACTTTTCTACTAAGTGCAGAAGAAAGGGAACTATTTTTTTAACTCTGAACTCCACATATCTCAGTAATTTCTCTGTTTTCTCTATTTGGAAACTAGTCTCCCTTTATAAACCTCAAGCTCATTTCCTATTGGAAGTACTATTTCAGGCGGGACAGATACTCATCCACCCAGACTACCAACATTTTGCTCAAATACTTTTCTTCTATGCCTCAAAGTTTATATTCTAACCTCCAATTGATCAATTTGCCAGCCTGTGGTTTATCCAGAATCCTATATTAGTGTCCTCTGTGCCCCCTTCCCTCTAATTTAGTGAGTGCTACATAGTCTGACAGGTGGTTAGTGGGTGGCAAGATTCCATGCAGAGATTGAAAATGAAAAATTCAATTTTATCTGCATTACATTGTGAAGATAATCCCCTAAAATATCTGTGTCAAAAACAAAGAAAACTTATTTATTTTTAATATCACATAACTGCTGCTGGGAGACAGAGACCCCTTTGGGTTATGTTGAATAATAAAGAGAGGGGCTTGGCTGCTTCAGATTGTGCCGGAAAAGGGCTATTTCCTGGAGTTTTCTTCTACACATTGATAGTTTTAGCTAGTTCTGGATGGGTGTTCTGTCTGTACCCTTAATAGTATTTGAATATTTATTAAGAAATGTGATGTTTAAGGTAAGATCCTATTGCTGACAATACCACAGAATGTTGTCACAAAACACCAAGAGATCCTGCTAGATCCAAAATGGTAACCAGCTCCCAGATGGTAGCATGTGTGGCACTGGAAGGCGTTGCATAAGCTGGCAAGGGAAATTGGTCAATGATATTTGGAGAAAGCAGAGACCACTGATATACAATACAGACTGATGTCACCAGAATGCTGAACACACTGCTATATGGTAGAGACCAGCAAGTCAATAAGTGCTCACTTGTGCAATACTGGCGCTAAAACTAGGAGGGGAATCAGCGGCTTACTGATTGGCTAAGAGATCCGCTCAGTGATAAGGAATCCTTAACTGGAACTGGGATCCATGGCAAAATCCTATGAGGACCAAGAACTGGGGCTCCTAGGAGAAATTCCCACTATCAGAGAGCTACAGAGAGGCTACACCTATTTGAATTTTGCCTAAACAGCAATGTTTATCTCATTTAACTTATACTGATCTCACTCTCCAATGGAGACTCTGTTTATATTTTTCAGAAGGCTGTGAGAGCTGAGACAACCCAATTCCATCAACAAGCAGTGGGATGATGGCTGACATCCAGACAGGACATAAACCACCGGGGCCCGTCATTTAGGCCCCCAAAGAAACCTGTGAGAAAGTGTTGAGATAAACAAGAGACCTATCACAACAGCATGTCAGATAACCCAGGAAAGGTCAATGGAGACAGACACCAAAGGTACCCAACACAATCCAAAGCAGAAGTCCAGAGACACTTAAGATCTCAACAGTAAAGTGGACTTAAAACTCACCCATCATGACTCAGGGAACTGAGTGGAAGAGGGGGTGGAAAGAATGTAAGATCCATGGTGGGGGAGAATATCCAGAGACATTGCCTCCATCAGCAACAACATTCAAAAGGGGTGGTGGGGGAAACTGATACCTCTTGTATAATTCATAACCCCCCATCCCATGGACTGATCCAGTATGCCCACTGAGGAGGATCCCCAGGGCATTGGGGACAGTGAGGAGGGAAATGGGGGTACTATCATAAGATTTGCTCATACAATGTATCTAATTATGGATTTTAAAAGATATTTAAAAAAGACATGGAACCTCTATCCTAAGATGAAAGCGGACATTGAGAGGGTTCCTTTACAGGGATACAGCATAGAAAGCATCTTGAAAGTGTCACTTTTCCTGCAGACCTCAGGGGTCGCCAGCTGCTAGTTCACTAGAGAGATCCACATTGCCAAAGATGGCCTCTTAAAAGACAGTGGCAGAGGAAAGCCAGGCATTCAGTTACAGGCTAAGAGGGGCTGTTGGACAATTAGTCATGGGGCGAGGGAGAAGGAAATACTGCAGCTGGCAGGAAAAGGACACAGGACTGTTGGTTGTCACTGCACACGTGGCTGAATCGACCTGTCAGGCACATCAAGAGGACTTCTTCCACGACAAACATAGAGAATGTATGATTGGTTTAAGGGTGGTAGGGAAATGGGGAAACATGGGTCAAAGGTTACAAAGCAGGAAATAGGTGAGATAAAGAAGTAAAAGATCTAATATATACAGCATGAGAACTACAGTGAAGAACCCTTCTTTGTATTCAAAATTCTTACTTATGAGCGAATTATAAGGACATTTGGTCTAGAGTGAGAGTGGGTTATGTAATGGATTAGTCTGTAAGATGAAATATAGTAATCTAATCCATTAGAGTATCCATGTTATTATGTATTTCCATCTTGCTACATAATGTTAGAGACTTAAGTGCAAAAATTCATTTTAAAAATAAGTTTCACTTTTTGAAAATTAAGTTTTAATTTTGTTGATGTGTGTATACTTGAAACATTGAAGAGGTCCTAATGAGTTATACATACATGTGGATACTTAAAACTTAGAAAATAAGTCTTGATTGGGTATACAAATTCTGAGTCATTACCTTAACTTTTGTCATGGATTAAATTCTTCAAGGCCCTCATCTTGCTATGTAATCATATAGAATGTGTTTTCTTTCAGTCATAAAGGACTTATAGTTACCCGCTCTTTTATACATATACAGGTTTTCTGTGGCCAATAAGTTTGAAACTCCTGAAGAGCAGAAGAGGAAATTTAATTCTGGTTCCTAGCAGAGTAGCTTGCACCTGCAAAGGATTCAGTCAGACTTATTTCATGAGTTAATGAAAACCACGGATGCCATCATGCAACTCAGCCTTTCAATGTGAGAATGTTATTTTCTCTTGCCAGTGACCCTAAATGTGGCTTTTAATGTTCTTATTTCAACTCTGACCTCTCTGGGTCTCCATCACATTATTTTGTTTGATTTTTTTAAACTATTCACACATAAATAAATATTTCCTTTTTCTTTTCTTAACAAAAGGGAATATTTATAGAGTTATTTTTTCACACAAGTGTGTTATTCTTTGTGATTATTTTGAATCAAACAAGTAATTCAAGTATGGAGATGTGTACCTATGTACTGGATTTTTATGGAACATTTTTTTGTAATGATTTTATTCCTTGGCCTCTGGCACAGACTTCTGGAAAGAAAAGCATGGAGAATGGATTACATGACCACAAACCTTGACCAGCTCAGTGAGGGGTTACATTTAAATTTCAGGACCACTTCAAAGGAATGTAGGAATACTAGAAAATGCCCTCAGTGACCCACTTTAATTTTTTTTTTTTTTTGCAAATAGTCTGTAACCTGAATTCAGCAAACTGTCTGCTGGAACACTCCTGTGGAAGCAGATTTCACTCCAAGACTTATGGCCACAGCTGCAGTGAGAACTGAGTCATGCAAGGCTTCTCCCCCATAGATTCACAGCGAGGTCCACCAGGAGCTCGCCAAGGAAGCAGAGTTATGGGATACTGCCCTCAGCTGCAGGTCCCTTTCTGCATATCTTCCCTGGGCAGAATGGCCCTTCACAGCCAAAATCAGTGTCATCATTTGTCATGCAAATGCTCCATCCATTGCTGGATGCCAGACTGAAAAAACAAAGACACCTGCAGCACAGTCTACTCAGGAAAGGTGCATTATAAAATGACATCATGCTGGAAAGCGCGCAGGTGCTGGTCTCCAACCGCTTTATTCACGGAAATAAAACAATGGGCATAGCGCCACAGGTGCCTATGCCAGTCTCTCTCTCTCTCTCTCTCTCTCTCTCTCTCTCTCTCTCTCTCTCTCTCTCTCTCTCTCTCTCTCTCTCTCTCTCTCTCTCTCTCCCTCTCTCCCCTTTTATCTGAACTACCTATAGTCACAAATTAGGCTTAGATGGACTGTTTTTCATGGTTTAGATCCATTATAAATCCTTTCTGGAAATTTTAACAGAATGGGTTTCTGATCGTGAGAATACTGAATGGATGGATGGTACTTAAAAGTGATGGATTCATTCTCATCCATGATATTGCTATAGAGCCTCACATAGTCCACTCAGCTCTCAGTCCTTCACCCATCTGCAAGCTTCTTCATTCTGCCACTCCCCAGCAATCCTTAAAGTCACTCTCATATCTGGCATTCCACTTATTACACTGCTCCCTGACATTCAGAAAGACATTAGGGCAACTCTACCTGTTCTTCCATCACACACAGTTTCTACAAGTGTGACTCATTTGCATCCATCTTCAGTCCAACTATGCAGTACAACTAGTGTCTTCCTTGGAGGCTTCTTTGAGCCTTCATACCACCAAGGTGTTATGTTGCCTTCTATCATTCCAGATCAAGGCAAGCAGAAAGGAGTCAGGAAGAAGAATGAGGCTCTTTTCACCTGGGACTAACTCAAAGAGTCCTCAGTGCATTTCAGAGCTGAACAAACATTTTTGGTGAGGTTTTTAACCTCTTCTCTTCCCAGGACTGTGATGTAAGTTCAGAATCAGAAGCAGAGACTCTGACATCAATAGGTCTCAGGATTCTTGTCTGAAGATCTGATTTTACTACAAAGTAGACTGCTTCATCCTAGACTCTTTCCTTTAGGATAACTTGCTTCATTAAAATATTCTTGATCCATGTATCAGTGACTTTTCCCATCAATGTGATCAAATGCATGGAAAAAAACATCTTAAGGAAGGAGGGTTAATTTGGACTCACAGTTGGAGGGTACTGCTGATCATGGCAGGGAAGTAATGGTCTAAAGGGTCTAAGGCAGTGGGTGGCAAAATGTCTACATTCAGAAAGGAGAGAGAGAGATGGAGAGAGAGAGAAGGTTAAGGCTCAGCCCTCTCTCTCCTTTTTTATCTTTGTTATTCATTCTAGGACCCAATCTCATGAGACTATGTCATCTACACTCAGGGTGGATCATTCCACCCCATTTGTCTAACCTAGAAGCTCCCTCACAGACACACCCAAGATTTGTTTCCATGGTGATTCTAAATAAATCCCATCAAGTTAACAGTGAAGGTTAACCATTATAATCCATTGAAAACGTTTATTTCTTGGTTCATGCTACCATTTTGCCAGTTCTATCTAAACTGAAAAATCAATTCATAAAAATAAAAATCTACTAAATCTCTATTTCTAGCTAGATATTTCAAATACATTTTGCTTACTCATAGTAATTTCCATGTTCCCTTGACTGCTGCACAGAGGCATTGTTACAAATGATGGTTTCAGTAGAATCTAGAATTTTCCTAGTTGCCTTTTACCAAAGAAAAAAATATAACAAAACAATTAATTAAATTTTCATCAGTTGTGTATCTCAGCTTCCCTGCTTGTGTGTGTTTTAACACTTTTCTGAGTGTAGCTGATGATACAGTTTCTGTTGCCTTCCCCAATCCCACCAACTTGGCTTTCTGCAGGGAAGAAGACCCACAGATAGCATTGACTATACATTTTAAGCATGTTATCAAGCTTCTGATACATTCTGTACCATCTCTTGTTTCTCAGGTAGTTAGTAATGAGCCTCGCTGGGTTTGAAGAGCTGGTTTCAAAATGTCTTGTAGTATCCTCATTAGGAACCTGTCACTTTACATCTGTCTGTAAGGTTACATTGCACCTACTAATCTGGCTTTTGAAGTCACCTTCTGAAAAATGCATGATAAAAATGATACCACAGCATGTTTTTTTTTTTACTCTGCCTTATTGGATTATTTATTAAGAGTACTCCCCCTCTTCCGCCCTACCAGAAAGACTGATCCAGATGGCCCACAGAGGAGGATATCCAGCTGACTGGGGATGGGGAAGGGGGGCAACGGGGAATTGGGGATAATGACTCATGGTTGGCCCACTAAACAATGTAACTCATTATGAACAATAAAGGAAAAAAAGTCAAAAAAAAAGAGTACTTGCTAGTATTAACCATTTTGAAAAGTTGTCTTGGGGAACTCAGCTAATATGGGGTAAATGTAAGCTATTTCCACTGAGAATCCATGGGAAAGAGAATAGTGTTTAACAAAAATTTTCCCCAACTCCTTTCTTACCACTTTCCATTGTGGAAATGGAAAAAAATAATAAGTTAGTAAAGATGAGTTAGTAAAATAATATTTGAAGTTTCATTCTCTCATCAAGGAACTTGGATTTCTAACTGTATTTATATATTTGGTCAATTATAAGAAATGAAGCATAGGTGTTGGTGTGCAGATAAAAGAAGAACCTAAAAATAAAAATAAAGTGCAGTTTTTGACATTAAAGAACATGAAATAATTATAAGCTTTTGAACTCAATGGTAATTTAATGATTGGATTTGATGAATTTCTTTATCCTTCTGTATGATTTTGAATCGTTTCACATCTAGTCCTCCACCTACTATGAATTCCACACCATGTTTTTGAACTGTAGCATGGATTTCTTGCCTCAAGAACATTTAAGGTTTTTTTTTTTTTGGATAAAATCTTGGAAGTATCAATTCTTCACCTTTCAAATTTTTATCTCACCAATGTAATGATATACTAGAGAAAACAAGATCTTTCACAAATGAAAACTTTCAGGGATACAATAAATCATTAATCTACTTTCTTCTCCTAGTGAAAGGCATGAGCTTCATAGACCTCTAGGAAACTTGGCAGAAATAAGTATTATGCAAATTATTCCACTCACTGAAATATTTACACAAGAGGTATATCAGGATGAAAATCATATTTCAGTGCTCTGCTCTGGGCTAAAAGACTTCCCTAAAAGTATTGTTCATAGCGTGAACTCTTCAGTGAAGAAAAAGATAACTCGCTAAACCTTTCATTCGGGTGTTTAGTGTGGCAAAATTACCAAAAGAGCAAATAGGTATCTCTGATTACAGATTCAAAAGCAGGGCTAAATGTAGACATATTTGTCAGTCTTCCCCCTTTTCTAGAAAGGTTTCTATCTCATGCAATCTAGTTAATGGTATACTAGCAGACAAAAGGAAATTGCAGTGGTGTATATACACACCAAATACTGAGTAGTAAATACCATAAAAACAGCAATTCACTGTTAGATAGCACTTTACCACTTATAAAACATTTTCTCATTTTTAATCTTTCCTTTTCAAAGTAAGTTTCCAAAGTGTACATTAACACCCTTACTTTCCAGACAAACACAAATAAAACTGAGAGAAGCCCAAATTTACCCAATATTGAGTAACTGCTTAATGATAGGGCTGGGACTCTGACACAGATTTTTAGCTATTTTTGTGCCCATTCGAAGGCTGCTTTTGCTACAAAACAGCAGCCTTAGGTCTCATTCTCTCTCCCTCTCTGAGTAGGAAAGGGGCTAAGCAAACAGAATGCAAGCATTTCAAAACTGCAGTTTTCCAGTGATTGCCACACGACAGTAATAAAGGTGTGTGTATCATTGTTAAAGCTTTGGAAAATTATGTAATTTCAAGAAATACAAAGTAGAGACTATTCTAATGGAGCCTGCCGGGGTTATCTAAGTCTATGAGTGTATATTACACACCTAATAGTAATACAAATAGCTCCTGTCCATGCAAGCAAGATTCTCTACAGAAGATTAAATTAATTTGCATCCTTGATGTTGATCAGCTCATGTATTTGCAAATGTGCTTTTGTTTTCTCAATGGTGTATATGCATGTTAATTTTCTGGACTCACCTTTAATATCTTGTTTACTAGTCATGTTATTCATTGATTTCAATCTTTGCTACAAGGGGCAGGAAAGAGGACACAGTTTGTAGAGCTGCTTATTTTTCAAGAAAGGGAAGCTGAGTTCATATCCTAGGTAGACATATAAAAGCCAGTTATGGTAGTGTGTACCTGTAACCCCAGCACTGGGGAGGAAGAGACAGGAGGATTAGTATTAAAATGATCTAAGCTACCTCTCAGCAGTCTCTCCTAAAAGATATATCAATATTTAAAATTTATAAGAGCTGTAAATAGATATGTATCTCTGTTACAGATGTGCCAACAGTGAATAAAATGATCACATTGAAGAACAAAGGACAGCAGGAAACTATAGAGTCTCAGACACTACATTACAACAACACTGATTTATTGAGCTCAATTATACAAGTGTTACTCCCAACGATCTGCACATGGGTGTATGATTCCAACCCAATAAATGTAGGTGAATTGAAGCATTTTATATGTTTTTGTCACCTCAAGGCCTATAAACTACTATTTTTGATGATGAATAAAAGTCTCTCCATAAACAATTGTTTTCTAGACACTAGAAAATGGCACATCATTATAGCTGTGTGACTTGTGTTATAAGAACTGACTGAATCATGCAAAACTATTGTAGCACATGTCAAATAAAGGAAGCATCCAGACTGTGGTACAGCGTGGTAATTTGAGCAAGGTGTGGCCTGAGGGACTGCTATACCACATGTCAATGAGGAAGGACATCAGGTAGTATTTGTGTTAATGGAGAGATTGATTTCATGACCTTTTGGTTCTAAGATTGTAACACACAACCAGATTCCTGAAATAGAGCCATTATTTTGATGGTAACTTAAACTTTTAAAAAAGAAATATTTTATTTATTTATTTGCAAGCAGAGAGATACAGAGCAAGAGTGACAGAGAGGGCTGAAGAGATGGCTTAGCGGTCAAGGCGCTTGCCTGAAATGCAGAAGGACCCAAGTTCAATTCCCCAGTGCCCACATAAAGACATAAAGCCAGATACACAAGAGGGCACTTGTGTCTGGAGTTCATTTGCAGTGCCTGGAGGCCCTGGCGTGCCCATTCTCTCTCCTCTCTCTCTCTCTCTCTCTCTCTCTCTCTCTCTCTCTCTCTCTCTCTCTCTCTCTCCTCTCATAAAAAATAAAATATGAAAAAAAGAGTGACAGAGAGAGAGAAAAGAGAGAGAGACAGAGAGAGAGAAAGAAAGAACATGGAGGCTCCATGGCCTCTAGCCACTGCAAACAAACTTCATGTGTATGAGACACATTATTATTTATCTGGCTTTAAGTGTGTCCTGGGGAATTGAATCCAGGTCTTTAAGTTTTGCAGGCAAACACCTTAAATGTTGAGCCATCTCTTCAGCCCTTGATGCCTATTTAACAAGATGACTTTAGCTCTTATTTTAGGTTAAATTGTGTTTTCTAAAAAAAAAAAAAAACATGGGCATCACACTCTCTATCACTACCAATGATAGGGTTTTACTTAGAAGGGTCACTACAGATGATAGGAGTTTTGGCGGGACCATAATGGAATCATTTAGGTCTCTAACACAATGTGAACTTATAAGAGGAGAGGAATTCATGCAGACCCAGAACAAGACATCAATTTCATCATTGGAAACAAATTCTAATGATGCTGGAACTATGTCTGGAAGAACCACAAAATGGAAAAGACCATAAAAGCTTCTGCTAGCACATTCACAGTGTGGTCATGTCAACTCGCTGATTTCAGACACTTTTTACAGACCCTAGAGAGAATAAATCTTTATTGTAAGCTATTCAGATTCTGGTGGTTCATGCAATAGCCTTAGGAAACAAATATAAACACTGCCCTGGGCACTAAAGTAATATAAAATATTATATTTTAAGACATTGATTTAATCAATTTACCTTAATGTAGTTACCCTCTCATTGCTGGGACAAAAGTCCCCAACCTAAAGCAGGTGATAGGAGGTAAGATTTTATTTTGATTTACAGTCTCAAGGGGAAGTTGCATGATGACAAAAGAAAGCATAGCATGAAGAGGGTGGGAATCACCTCTGCCACAGCAGGTGGAAAACAGCAGCAAGAGAGTGAGCCAAATTTTAGCAAGGCGGAGCTAGCAATAATACCCTAAGCCCTCCAAAAATAAAATATGCCCTTCAGCAAGTTTGCACATCCCAAATTACCATCAACTTGGGAACAAACATCCAAAACACATGAGTTTACTGGGGTAATCTGATTTAAGCCACCACATTCTGCCCCAGATCCCCATAAACTGATGATCTTTCATGATGTAAAATGCAATTCTTTTAGTCCAACTTTAAAAGTTTTTACCAATCACAATACTGGTCAAACATCCCCATAGTCCAAGGTCTCCTCTTTATGAGCTTATAAAGTCAAAATCTCTTCATGAAAGGCCAGGCGTGGTGGTGCACGCCTTTAATCCCAGCACTTGGGAGGCAGAGGTAGGAGAATCGCTGTGAGTTTGAGGCCAGCCTGAGACTACAGTGAATTCCAGGTCAGCCTGAGCTACAGTAAGACCCTACCTCGAAACACACACACACACACAAAAAAAAAAAAAAAAAAAAAAAAAAAAAAAAAAAAAAAAAACTCTTCATGAAACAGAGTAAACATTCATACTGCAAAAGCTGACATTGGGCATAGAAAAGAAAGATTAAATCAATGCAAGATCTACGCAGCCAAGGCAAACATTGAATCCTGTAGTTTCATGCCCATCTGGGACCCACAGTAGAGTCTCTGGGGATCCAATTCTTCAGCTCACATTGAGGAACAATCCATCCTGAACTATCACCTCTCATTGGCATTGTATCTCCAAAATTCTAGAGTCTCCACTTCAGCCCATGATTCATCCATGACATGGCTCCATCTGGCTCCAATGTGTCCCATACAGGGATTCCAACAATCCTGTCTCACACTGTCCAATTGGCCATTTACCAAAAGAAACAGCATTGCAAATCCAATGACCCTCTCTCCTGCATTTGCTTTTCCTCCCATAGTCCCAGGAGGCTAAAAGAATGTTTAATCCAGTGGAGAATAAAGCTGATTTAAGAAGCAAGCAGTTTCAATAGATTTCTTTCAGCCTCCATATTTTCAAAAGAGTCAGCATTCTCCCTGCTGTCTCAATGCAGAATTGCTAGCCCAATTTCTCAAACAATTTTAGTTGAAGCAGGCTGCTGTCTCTCACCCAGAATATTCCTAGCTTTCTGTGCCTTACCCATCTTCTCACACTAGTCAACTTCTTCACCATTCAAGCCTGTTCAAGTTTTCAGGACAGGGGAAGAGCACAACTAGCCTTTTACTCAAAGTGCCATTAGCCTAGTCTGGTCAAAGGTCTTTCTTGTCCTCATAAACAATACCTATGCAGGCTACAGTTCTTTCTGTATTTAGGTGTCTCAATTATGGACAGAATGTTTCATCAATCTCTGCTTAAAACCCAACCAAGTGACTCTTAGGAAAGGTTTCAAGTCCTTCCTAATTCCTCCTACACATTAATTCCAAACAACCAGTTAGGCGTCTAGCAACAATGACCCCACTTCAGGTGCAAATTTCCTGCTGTACTTGCCCTCTCATTGCTGGGGCAAAAGAAAGAAAAAATAATACTTAACCAAAAGCAGCTGATGAGAGAAAATGTTTTACTAATTTTTTGTTTTTGTTTTTGTTTATTTATTATTATTATTATTTGCTTAAAGTTTAGGGAAAGTTCCATAATGGCAGGGGCAAGCATGGCATGAGCAGAGGCTGGGCATCACCCCACTGCCACAGCATGTGGAAAGCAATAACAGAAGAGTGAGCCAAACACTGGCAGGGAGGATCTGGCTATGACACCTCTAAGGCTGCCCCTAATAATGCACCTCTTTCACCAAGGCTTCATTTCCCAATTTACCAGAAACTTGGGACCAAGCATTCAAAATACACGAATATATAGGAGACATCTGATTCACATGACCACATCATGCATTCTTACATTTTGTGAAGTTCTTATGATCACACGTTGACACTTCAGGGGCTGGGTTAAGTGTCTCTGGGGTGTGCTCTAGCCCCCACTTTATTTCAGGTTTGACCCTCAACTGATGAGTAGATATGTCAGGCTTCTGGCATGGGCAGGGGCTCAGACTTCTCCTTTGTAATGTAAAAATCCTAATAATTATATCCCAGCACTAAGGTGAATGTCAACTGCTTAATGGGATGGCAACATGTGTGTTATTACATTGTACCTCCAATTATATATGTTCCTTAGAGTCAGGAGCATGTGTGCTTACATGACATTTACCACAATATATGATGAACTATAATATTATTTCCTAGTATATAAGCCATAGCTTTAGAGTTTCTATCATTGAAATGAATTTCAAGAAATAGAAATGAAAGAAGGCATTTTTGTGTTATTCAAATAACTTCCTGAGTCAACGCACCAAACTGTTTTCAAAAGCTAATCTTCACAATAAGACTGAATATGTAAAAGATCAGATTCTATAGAGAAAAAATGACTTATTATGTAAGCAGATTTCTTCTCAAAGCTGCTTATAAATTTCCTCTTAGAAAATAGAAAGTTGCATATTTCCTATCCAAACCATGTTAGCATTAGAGCAGTGATCAAAAAGTAAAACTAAACTATATTTATTACAGTTTTCCCTTCCATATATAGTTTACCCAAATGATTGAATAGCTCCAAAATATGTTGAAAGGAAAATGATGATGGCATTAATAGAGATAAAAAAAATATTTTCTCTGAGCCACCCCAGACATACCATGTAGGATCCATATGGAACTCTGTAGAGAATGATGGGATGAACAAGTAACCCATAGCCACAGCCAATCAATCAACACAGGATAAGCCTTTGAGACAGACACCAATGATTTTCAACACAACCTAAAACAGAAATACAGAGACCCCTAAGTTCTCAACAATAAAGCAGCCTTAATACTCACCCATCATGACTCAGGGAACTAAGCCGAAGAGGGGGCGGAAAGATCGTGAGAGCCTTGGTGGGGGAGAATATCCAGAGGTATGCCCCCCCTCAGTAACAACATGCTATGGCTGGGAGAACCAGGCTGACTCTTAGGCTATCCATGGTCCCCTGCCCCAAGGACTGATCCAGATTGCCCACAGAGGAGGTCCAGGTGATTGGGGATGGGGAAGAAAGGCATTGGGGAACTGGGGATAACAACTCATTGTTTGCCCATTAAATAATGTAACTCATTATGGACAATAAAAACTTAATAAAAAAAGTTTTCTCATAATATCATAGAAAGAATTCAGATAAGCTCTCTCTGTTTAGCTCTTTCTTTTTCTATATGTTCTCTATCTTTCTCTCTCTCTCTTACTCTCTTTCTCTCTCTCTCTCTATCTCTCTCTCTCTCTCTGTATGGACATACACATGTGCCTGTCCCTCTCTCTGTTCTAGTGATTAAACTTAGAATGAGAACGAATAATAATATTAAATTCATGGAATAAATGATACTACTACATAATTGCATATAAAATACCTTAAGACAGAAATTACTTATTATATGAGTTTACTGTAGTGATTGAAAATAGTTATTAATATTGTTGCAGTTTATTTTTGCTGGGGTAAAGAACTTTTCCAAAAGCAGCTGATAGGAGAAAAGTGTTCATTTTGGCTTAGGGTCTCAAGAGGAAGCTACATAATAATGGGGGAAAAATGGCAGAGCAGAGGTTGAACATCAACTCATTGCCAACATCAGGTAAACAGCAGCAAAAGGAGAGTGACCTGAACTCCATTAAAGGGAAACTGGTTAGAATCCATTCAGCCTACTCCCAATATCACTCCCCACAGCAAGGCTCCACTGACCAAATTGCCATCTGTTGGGGACCAAACATACATGAGTTTATGGAGGATATCCCATTCAAACCACCACATTCAACCCCTGGCCTGTATAAAAAGATGAATATCCATGTTGTTAATCTATAATGAATCAACTAAAACTTTAAAAGTACCCATAGTTATTTTTTTCAATCCTAATAGTGCTCAAACATTCCCATAGCCCCAGGTCTACTAACTGCAAATTTATAAAGCTAAAAACACATAATACACATAGTGAAAACTATGTTCATCCTCATGGCCTCCACACAAGGGCTCCAACACATCTGCTTCACATTGCACAGTGGTCATTTCCAAAAAAAGCAAACCACAATTCAAATTGAATGAACCTCTATTTTTTGCATTTGCTATATTCCCATAGTACTAGGTAGTCCACAAAATTTACTAATGCAGGGTAGAATAAAGCCAGCATTGAGAAGCAAGATAGTCCTTCAGCATTAGGCTCCCTACTATCAAAAATCAGCATTCTTCCTGCTATAGTGTCCAAATGCAAAACAGCTCGCCTCATCTCAATGGTGGAAATCTTTTAAACAATTGCAGGTACTATATCCATCCTGAAACTTTCATTTCTTACTGTGTTATGTCCCTCTGCTCACACCAGTCCTTTTTTTTCCCAAATTCAACCCTGCTCATGTTCTCAGGACATGGACAGAGCATTGCTATCACACTAACTGCTTCTCTCTCAGTCTGCACAAAGCTCTTTCTTCCCTTCATAAGCCAAGCATGCACAGTTCTTTCTGCATTTTGGCCTTTACAACTGACCACAGTGGTCCATCAAACTCTGCTAATGTGTTTCCTAGGCCAAGGTTTTGAATACTTCCACATTCCTCCCGCAAATCAGTTCCAAAAGACCAAAGCCACACAGTCAGGTTTCTAGAAGCAAAGACCCCACTGCTGGTACCAATTTTACTATTCCAGATGCCTTCCTTTTTCTGGGATAATATGACCAAATAAATTCAGCTGATGAGAAGCATGTCTTTATTTCTTCATACATTCTCAAAGAGAGCTTCATAATGAGAGGGAAAAGATGGTAGGGAAGAGGCTAGACATCATTGTCTCACCAAGATTAGGAGGACAACAGCACCAGGAGAGTGAGCCAATGGTAAGAAATGAGCTAGTTATAATACCACAAGACCTCCACCCAACATCAAATATTTTGCAGCAAGGCTCTGCCACCCAAATTGCCATCAGCAAATCACCAAGCATGGAGAGGGCCTTGTGACTCTTGTAAGATTCAGGAACTTACCAAACCCTATGAGCTTTTTTTACCTTCAGAGACTGTCTTCCTCCTCCTTGCAGGAGTAAATATTTCAATTCAGAGGAATTTGCTATAATGCAGGCAAGGTGGAGGCTCTGTACACATCCCACTATTATATAAAGATAGTTCCAATTCAGGTGTGGGCAATTCCCTGGCAGAGATGGGTAGTAAACTAGTAGCCAACAACTATACAAAGGTGTGATGGCCTGGTGGAGTGGATGTTGAGAACCTAGAGACAGACCTGCTTGCAGGCCACCATCAGGACACCTCCCCTTGAGACAGAATCTCTTCAGATTTCTGAGACTGCATTTGAAGAAGCACTCATAAAGCAGGTCTTAGTTCTGATCTGAGACCTTTTTCCTTACCTGTGCTTGCTACTTATTGTGCTCAAATTATGTTTCCTTTCTCTTCTCAACAACATATGTCTTCATTGCACATTATTTCGTGTCCCTACACTTGTTAAACTAAATTATAATTCCCCTCTAGTACAAGAGACTGTCTTCTTTTAAAATATTTGATAAATCAGGTTATCTTAGGTGCTTCAAGTTTGGAGGCTGACACCCAAAAATTATTTATGGGCCTGTCTACATGGCTGAGCTTAACCTTTCACTCAAACATGCCTCCACCAACCCTACCTTCCATTCCTGGTGATCCACCACCATGTGAAGAGTTCTTAGCGAATCCTCTCACATTGTGTTGACCTTCTGAGAAAAATCAAACAACAAATATGCAAAGAGACTATCAGCATTCATTAATATTTCATTTACAAATGTCTTATATTCAAAATGATGTTAGAGAGATCAGTGGGATTATAATTCTTATGCCTGTAGCTCTCAAATCTTGGTTCCTTATCCAAATTAGAAAAGAATGAAGAATGCAGACTCATGGGATAAGTGAGCTATGGAATTTTTTTAAGGAGATTAAGGATAATAGGAAAAGCAAAGCAAGAAAGACCAGGCAAAAAGAAATTCTCCTTCCCAGCAGGAGAGAACAAGATCTCCCTGACATAGCGAAAGAGAGAAAATAGCTAAAAAAAAAAAGAAAGAAAAGAATGAAGGGCTAAGAGATTACACACTCATTTTAGGCCCCTTTATATGAACCAAACATCCAATTAGTATGAGCCTCATCACCCGACTGGTGTGGTTGGTGAGCCCAAGAGGAACATTGACTCAGAAAGCTAAACTCCAGAATTGAGGAAGAAACAAGAAGCTGTTATTGTTGAGTAGGGATTAAAAGGTTTTTACTTGTACCCATATTGGAGGAGACGGAATCAGACAAGGGTTCTATTCCTGCCAAAGCAGGCAAGGTAGCATTTTTGTTTCTGTCGGCCAGTTTGTAGCTAAATACCTCCAAGGAAAAAAAGGTACCTTGCTCCTAATCCATTATCAATAAATGGAGTACAATCTCAAGGGGGCCAGGAGAGTTTATAACATGCATACTGGAAGTTCTCAAGCAGGAGTATCTGCCAGTAGTGTGTTGCTCAAGACATGGATTTTCAAAAAGGCTTCTTTAAAAAGAGAATAAAGTGGGCTGGAGAGATTTCTCAGTGGTTAAGGCACTTGCCTTCAGTGCCTAAGGCTCTGGGTTCAATTCCCCAGTACCCACATAAGCCAGACCCACAAGGTGATGGCCCTGGTGTTTCTCTCTCTCTCTCTCTCTCTCTCTCTCTCTCTCTCTCTCTTTCTCTCTCTCGCTCTCTCTCCCTCTCCCATTCTCTTTCTCTCTCTCTCTGCTTGAAAATGAATAAATAAAATATTTTTTAAAAAAGAGAATAAAGTGATGATATAATGGGAGTCTCTTTAGACATGTATTTTCCAAGTGATGCCAGGGATCTATCTAATAACCAGATTAGAAAGATGAAAACAAATCTAAGGAATCTGTTATGAGGGAAATAAGATCCAGTTTTATAGGTAAAGTATTTTTTAATACTTTCACTACTCTCACTCACAAAAAGTTTAACATTCTGGGAAGAGCCTAGGACTCACTGGTTAAACCTCATTGTTGAAGACCTCAATATTAAATTTGGGAAAAGAATTATCTACTACCCCCACAAACATTCAAACAACTCATATAAGTGTATGTGTCAAAATAGAAACAAATACAGGATTTATTTAGTCAGTAAATTTGTGGTTAAAAAATACACTGCTGCCTGCATTTGATCCATGAAATTCTTGTAGCAAAATGTATTAGCTCAATTGTGCACAGGTTAATGCAAAGAAATCCTACAATTTTTCAGAAGATTATAGTTTGAAACTACCCCACAATTGCTTTCAAAGACAAGTTAGAAATGTAATTCTCTCTTCTTAAAGTATGTGATCAGACTATTAACACCTGTGCATAAGGAAAAATCTTACCTAAGGAATCAAAAAGAAATCACAAGTGAAGTGCTTTACATTATATAGTTATATATTTTAACTTAATATCTAAGTACAGGTACTAAAAATGTTGTCTACATTCCCAACACCTCAATCTAGGGGCTATTATATTTTTGAACAAGGTGGCATATGTGTGTCCCATAATGAAACATTACCTCAAAAGAGCACATTAACTTTTGCATTTACATTTTTATCCTTGGCTGAGAAAGTAGCTCCTTATGTTTTTTCCCCTCAAATTCTACACATTTACTATTTTGTCTTGAAAAATCCTTTTGCTTTTTCAAAATTCAGCATATATATATATTTCTTAGTGTAATTTCCTATTCTGATCACTCACTCTCAAGTGAGATTAAGAGGTTTTCCTTGGGCTCTTTCTTCCTGCACTGTTCTCATTTCCCTACATAGCACATCACCTAGAAAATAGCATTAACTTGGAATCTACCTGGCATTGTCATCTCTTTGAGAATATAGATACATCCTTTCCTGTTTTCAAATGTTTTACCAGCATCCTTTGCGTTGCCAAGAACATATTGCCCAATATAATCCAATAATTATAATTGAACGCACATGGGTAGGTTTAGTTGGCAATGAGCATAACAAAGACACATTAAACCAATTTATAATTTTAAAAAAAGCAGGGAAAACATCAAACTTTAACTCCAAGCCTGATAATTCTGACCAGTAACAAGACTTCTGGAATTCCAATTCTGCTCCTCCAACTTGGCTACTGACAGTCCTTAGAAAACTTGATCCGGTACCCATGGTTCATCCTCATGGCTCTACTGGGCTTACATGTAGGCAAACCAACACACCTGCTTTACACTGCCCATGGCCATTTCCAAAAATCAAAAAAAAAATTTTTTGTACTATGTCTCCATTAAAAGAATTTAGATTAATAGGGATGTTTTAATATCATCAGGATCAACCAAACCTGTGTGGACTTTTGGAGTTGAGGTGAATGCATTGTATTTTACATCATGTATGGTTATCATTTTATGGTTTCCAGGGGCAGGATATGTGGTGGTTTGATTCAGGTGTCCCCTATAAAATTATGTGTTCTGAATGCTTGATCCCCAGCTGATTCCAATTTTGGAATTGGAACCTTGTTGGAGGTGTGTTGTTGGGTGCAGGATTATGAGTGATATAGCCAGCTTCCGCTTGCCAGTGTTTGGCACACCTTCCTGTTTCTATTTGCCACTTGCTGTGGTGGAGGTGATGTCTATGCTCTCTGTTCATGCCATCATTTCCCTGTTACAGTGAAGCTTCCTTTCAAGTCTGTAAGCCTAAATAAAACCATTCCTCCCATCATCTGCTTTTGGTCTGGTTCATTGTACCACCTAAGACACACTGACTGCAACAGAAGGTTTAATCCACCATTGACAGAGTATTCCAATTGGTTGCACACTGCTTTTTAGAGCTCAGGTATGAGGTGCCCTCAGAAAGACAGTGCCAGTATCAGAGGAGTATACATATATATTATGCCCTATTTAGTTATGTGAATTTTGAAAGTCCTAAATTTTCTTTAGCATGTCAGAATTGAACACAGTATAACCACAGAGCAATTGAAAAAAAATATTCCTTTTGATGACTCCTTGGAGAAATGAAGACAATGGTAGAATATCCTCCTTAGAATGTAAACTGTTTCAATAGGTCATTCTGATGAAAATTTAAATTCAGTGATTCTTCCTAAAGTAGGCTCACTAACCAACCATGCTAAGTGTGCCTCCCCTCCACTTTTAAACAAATGAAAAATGACTTTGTGCTAATTAAAAAATTCTAATGAAACACTTTCCCTCTTTGCAGACTCTTGAATTAGTTGTCATTATTTATATTTCAAAATGTCTTTGACTTCAAGCTTCATCAATCTTACATTTAGCTTTCTCATGAGCCTGAATGTGTACAATATTCGAAAACACAATGGCCCAGGGATGCTCTAAGACTTGTCATCACGAGACATGGTCAATCCACTGTGTTGGCTTCATAGCTGCTATTGAAGAAAAGTTCATTTTTATCTCAGGTTAATTCCTACCTCAGCTCAGTAAATTGCAGCTGGCATGTGTGGTTCTTTTTTTTTAAATATTGTTCTGTAATTGTCAACATGTTCAATTCTACAGTTAAAAATATTTATCCCCAAGTCTGCAGATATAAGAATTAGATACCCTGGAAATTTTTATATCCTTCTTAAAGGTACAACTTATCATCAAAATCATGTTCATTGTAAATGTTTTCTGGGCAAATGATTTGTCATAAAGGTCTATTGTACAGACAAATTCAGATGCTGATATTACATGCTTATTGTCAAAAACTGTGATAATAAAGGTAAAATATATTATGACTTGAAAACCTACAGATGGTGAGATAATTTGTTGAAATTCCATGTTCCAAGGAAGGAACTAAAATCAGAGTTCAGAAACAGTAATGAGTGATGATTGTATTGTCTTATGTGAACATAACTGAGAAAAATCAGTCAACTCTTCCATAGATTCACAGAAACACATGGCTCCTGTGTGTGTGAAACAGAGAAGTTTTGGAAAAGGTAAGTCTGCATGAGTATGAGAAACTCATTTACTTTTAACTCTTCAAGTGTGATATCATAACACTGCTAAAAGGAGAAATAAATTTTTGAAATAAGTTTGAATGTTTTTTGACTGATATAGTTATGAGAAACAAAAGAAAAAGTGAATAGCCATGTGATATATAAAATTTGAATTTTTTGACATTTTTATGTGAAGATGATATATAGTTCATGAAAAATAAAGGCTGGCAAAACATTATCTATGCCATCCATTAGCCTTTGGTATACTTTATATTAACTTACAAAATATGTTCCCTTTAGATAGCCTATGAATTGCCCAAAGCTTAGATTATTACACAACACACGATGACATATTTGCTCTTTTATGGAATCTGTTTCCTTAACTAAATGGTTTAAGTCTAAATAATTTTATGTCTTTTAGATGACTGTCAATAAATCACAGAAAGTGTGTTAATTAATTTTATGTATCAACCTATGTTAAGGAACACTTAGCTGACAAAACATTATTTCTGGCTGAGTCTGGAAGAGGTTAGCATTTGCATCAGTAGACCAAGTAAAGGGAAGATAACCATTTACAGCAAGCATCATCTAATCTCCTAGGGACCAAAGCAACAAAAATTCAGAGGGAACATGAAACACCTTGTATTCTTAAACTGTAACATACTTCTTGTTTTTCCTTTTGATGTTGGATATCCTGGCTTATACAATTTATTAATTGTGACTTTTGGGAGCACCTAAAATAATACATAAGATTAATCACATTGAATATCTGTCAATAAAGGGAAAACTCCCATGTACATATTTAATTATATAATTTAAAAGATGAAATATTAATTTAATTTGTACACAAATTTATATACATGTATATCATATACAGTTGATTATTCTTTGTAGTTTTAAAATACTTTATTTATTTCCAAGGGAGCAAGTAGGAGAGAAAGAGAGAGACAGAGAGAGAATATGAATTAGCATGCTAGGGCTTCTAGCCACTGCAAACAAATTCCAGATGCAAGTCCCAGTTTGTGCATCTGGATTTATGTGGGTACTGGGGACTCGAGCTTGAGTTTTCACACTGTTCATGCAAGCCCCTGACAGCTGAGCCATCTCTCCAGTCCTATGTTTAGTAGTTTTTGATCTGCAAAGTCATCATAATCATTGAGCTACTCTATCCTGAATTTTGTTCCAAGGAAAATACAGGATTAAGTTCATGCATTCCTCTCATTATATTTTTATATTTTCCAAGAAAATCTGTACATAAGCTTATTTTGGATATGTCTATAGACACTAATGTTGCTTCCTCAGCACTGAATTCACTGTCAGCTGCATTCTATCATGCCTGAGCTCAGATAATCTGGCAATTTCCCCTCTAGGGTATATCACAGCTTCCCTAGACTTAGGAACCCTAAAAAGTCTTTTAACATGATGGTATCCATGTCAAACAGCAAATTCACAAAGGGCACAATATTGCCACAGCACCATATCAAATGTGATTACACAAACAATACAGCTGTGCAGTATCAGTGCTGGAAAGAGAAAGTGGAGCATCACCTTGTATGAACCTAGCTGGTGTCATGCTCCCAGGGAAGCGCCAACAAGGTCCACACATGAATATAGGAAAATTTTAACAAGCAGGAAGACTGCTGAATATAGAATCTGCAGGACAAGGATTAATGGTGGTTTTGGTATTAAGGACCATCTATGATACAACAGGTAGGCAATCTAATTAAGATTTCCCATTATCATTCTATAAGCTAAAGGCAAAGAGGAAGAGAAATAACAAGGTAAGTGAAGAACTGGGAGGTGAAACTCAATTTCATCCAAGTGAAATCATTTCTTAGTTTTAAGTACAGAAATTTAACAGCATTGAACCTGAAATGGAGAATAATAAATATATTGCCATTGAACTGCTTATATCTCAATCTTCTTTCATTGTGGAAATTTTAAAGACTCTTAGACCATCCTACTAAAAAAATCAACTTCAATAACTTCACATAGTATCACGTAAATACACACTGTATATTACATATATATTACATATATATGCATATACATATATATACCAATTGCTATAGAAAAAATATTGGACTACATGTATTTTTGATGAGTAAAATAATATTTTATACGTAAAATTATTAAGAAGTTTATTTTATTGTGAAATATTACTAAAGTTATATACTTTTTTCTGCAAAACATGGAAAGATAAACTCTTTCAACCCTTCTCATTGACTCCTGAATGTTCCCACAGAAATATGTCTGATACATACTGAATCAAATCCATCATACATTAAACTATGCATTATAAATATATAAATATATGACACATAAATATTTAGCATGTTTGCATATATATAATAAATACACAACCATGCAACTATGAGAAGGCATGAAGAAACAGAAACTATACAGAAACTTTTGTGACGCAGACAATTGGCAGAAGAAAATATTACCTAACGTGAAGCTCCCAATTCATGACTTTCCTATTCCTTGAAATCAGAGCTTAGCTGATATTGATGTTAGAATTGGGATAGACATTTGCAATCATTTTGGTTAAGTAAATAAAACATAGTTTTCTGTGACCATAGCAGCTGAAAATTGATAAAATGCTGGAAAGTCGACAAAGAGGGAGTAATTATTTTATGTATTGAAGTGTACTGTCTGCTTATAATTGGTTTCTTCCATGTACAAAAGCTGCAGGAGGATGAACTTCTATTTACTTTTGTTTTCACCAATCTACATACCACAGGTAATATAATCAATAATATATCCTGAATGGTAAATCCCTTTGAGTGTATGGCCTCAGTAACTGCTATTTTTTATGTTTCCCAAATGTCAAGGATCATAAGAGGCACTACTGATATTATTCATAATCATATTTTTCTTTATAATATATAACATTATACAATAATATCACAAGGTGCTTGATCCTGGTTAGGTATTTTGTCCCACATTGAGAAAATAATAAAATTTAAAAAATAATGTTACATGGTTTCTTTCTTATATAGACTCTATCACCTATCTGTCATCTATCTACCTAGCCTATACTTATCATGTATCTGTCTATAATGTGCCTATCATGCACTTGTCTATCATCTGTCATCTGACAGTGACAAGAAAGTACAAAGGTAACTATTTAAAGAATACTAGTGAGAGACAGTGTTGACATGTTAATTACGGTGATGTGAATACATAACAATTTTATTGAGATGTAACAATAAAACCTATCATCCTGTACAATAAAGGTATACTCATACAGAAGAGAAAGCAAAATGATATTGTTTTGTGTTAAGAAACACTTGAATGAATCTCACTCAATTATCTCTGGCAAGCTGAATTTTTGACTACTGAAAATCATGCTGTTCCAACTTTTGCAAAACTTGTCATATTTTATCCTATTATTTGTCTTTAAAAGACCATGAAACTAACATATTAAAATTATACCTCATATTATCATCCTTAGCTCTGTGTCATTCCCTCTTTAAGCTAACAAATCATTCTCTTACTGGCCACTATTTTATAGAAATATGATAAAAATGTTTTTCTAACCAGGATAAGCTTAATCTCTAAGCTAACCTGTCAGGGGAAGTGAGATTGTGAAACAGGTAGAAGGAATGGGGGGAAGTAAGGGGTCTTATACAATAAGTTACACCAAAAATGAATCAAAATCATAAAATCCTTAATTTCATAAGTAAGCTCTTGAGGAAGAAGTGGGCATCCTCTGGTAAGAGGGGCTGTGAGTAGAAGGGAAGGAATTCCAAGCCCATGAAAAATTGATCAGACCTGCAACTCCCTGTCCCAGTCATTGGCCCCTGCCCACATTGAGCTGTTGATCAAAGAGACACATGAGGTCCCCAAAACAAGACAGGATTCTGTCAAGGCTCTTGAATACCCACCCTAGGCCAAAGGTAAGATCCTATTGCTGAAGAAATCACAGAAAGTCAGCAAACAGCACAGAGATCCTGCGAGATACAGAGTGGTAACCAGCCCCCAGATGGTAGCTAGTGCAGTGCTGGAAGGCACTGCATAAGCTACCAGGGAAAATTGGTCAATGATGTTGAAGAAAGCAGAGACCACTGATATAAAATGCAGACTGTTGCCAGGAGAAGGCTGAACACGTTTCCTTCTGGGAGAGATCAGCGAGCCAAGAAGCTATCACTTGTGCAATAGAGGCACCAAAACTTAGGGGGGTAATCAACAGTGTTTAAATCAAGAAATTCTTCAGTGACAAGGAACCCTTAAACTGGAATTGGGACTCAGGGAAAAATCCTACGGAAGCCAAAAACTTGGGCTCCAAAGAGAAATCTCCATTACCAGAGAAATACAGAGAGGTTAATCTCAATAGAATCTTGCCAAAATAGAAATGTGTATCTCAGTTAACCTATACTGATCTCACTCTCCGATGGAGATTCTGTTTGTATTTTTCAGAAGGCAGTGAGAGAACTGTGGTCAAACCACCCCAGTCCTACCTTGAAGGCCTCAATTAAAACCTTTGAGAGAGTGGTGGGATAAGCAAGAGACCTATAACCACAGCCAATCAGTCACCCTACCCCATGGATTGTTCTAGTGTGCCCACTGATACCCAACTGATTGGGGACAGGAAGGAGGGAAATGTGGATACCAACACAATGTTTGCTCATACAATGTATCTAATTTTGGATAATAAAGATTAAAGAAAATATTTTCCTATAATTATTTTTGGTGTGTAGCTCCATACCTGAAATATGTTTAAGGATACAATAATGTAAAATGAAATTAATTACTGTCATCCAAATAAACGTTCCTATGTAGTACTGAAATTAGAGGCTACATACAGGCCTGCAAAATTGGTGCTATTTCAGAGAGGAATGTACCATTACAACTTACTCATTAGTGCAGCTATTTAACAAAAATATAATCAGCACCTTGTTCGTGTAATATGTTGCTGTTGAAGAATAAAGAAAAACCTTATAATGAATTGCCTCATGGATGTTGTGTCCTTGACAGAGAGCAAACTGATATATTAAAAAAAAAACACAGAATGCTACATCAGTAAATTATTTGTAGAAAATATAACAACATATGGAAACTGTTCATAGAATGGCCATGGAAATCCTCTTTCCCCTGATATTTGAACAGAACTTCAAGTAAAGGAATAGTCTTCATTGGAAACTAGGAGAGGAACACACCAGCAAAGAAGAAATCATAGCATGTACTTCTGAAGACAGAATCGACTTGTCCTATCAAAAGATCAGCAGGAAATGTGTGTCACTGAAGTAAATTTGGAAGGGTGGCAAGAATGGGCTCATAAAGAGATTAATTATCAGGTGAGGTCAAAGTTTGCCTTGGGTCAGGATCACTGCAGGTGATGAGAAGTGAGCAGGTGAAGAAAACATTTTGAAGATTGAATCGGAGGACTTGCTGAGCAATCGAATACACCGTATGAGCCTAAGTATTTAAAATCAGCTTAAACGATATAGGCTTGCATGATAGTGTGAAAATGTGTGTCATTTTCCTGGAAGGGGGAGATGGGAAAGAAGAAACAGAGGTCAGGTTAGAGTGCTTGAGGGAACTCAAATTTCCTTCCAAGCATGTTAAATTTAAATTTAACTTAACTAGTGACAATTCTATTTATAATTAACCATAATTCTCCTCCCAACCCTTTTTTGGATACTTTTTGTAACTGGTGTTCATTGTTGCTGAAAGGAGTTACAAGTTTTATCATTCATTCATGATTTACTTATGTTCTTATCTTCTGGCTGAGCCATAGAATGAATGAGAATATGAACATATCTAAAAGAACATAATATTTTTCTCAGTGACTTTTTAAAGTAAAAGATCATCTTTCTAAGCCTAGGTAAATAAAAAAAATAAAATAAAACCCAGGAAAAAAATAAGGATGTAAGTATGTCATATTGTAGAGAATTAGTTATGTACAGAGTTTTAATCTTAGTTTCATTGAGGTTTGAATTCAACCTAATATTTATAGGTTTAAATAGCAGCTGAGGATTGTAAGAAGTTCAATTTAGTATAACCTTGTCTCAAAATTGAAAAAATAAAAAGCGGGCTAAGGATATCTACCATTTAGTAGTTTCATCACCAGCAAAAGTAGCTAAATCTTGCCCAATGATCCCTACTCGTAAAACTAAAAAAGCAGATAAAAATACATTTTTCTATAAATATGTAATACTTCCCAAACCCACTAACTCCAATGCTTCATTAACTGTCATTTTTTTTTTAATTACAAAGAATGCTTCTGCTATTCTTACCTGTCGTCAACAAGCAGTACACAAATCTATGGGCTGCCATTGCTACTTCAGTTTAATAAAATCGTTTTGTGGTCCTGATAATAGTATTTTTAGAGGACCTAACGGGATGGACAAGTAAAACAAGATGAGACAGCCATAGTTCTCCTCATTGAGGTGGCTCCTTCAGACTCTTAGAAGAGTTGGAGAAATGCGGTAGAAGACACAAAACTTCCATGTTTGGACTGCCACGAGAGACAGCAGACAGCGACTCTCAGCCTGGGGAGCTGTCACTTCAGCACCACGGAGTCAGGACACAGAGCCCGACTGCTAAGTGCTTCTGGCTTCGTGGTCAGTGGGGGTCTCTGACCAGCTCACTGTGCTCTTTGCTCTCTGAAGGTGAGGAAACAAGGAAGATTCTGGCAAAAACGCCTTGGCATTTGAGTGGGCCTGGTCCTGGGCTGTAGCCAGACAAACCTGTTCCTGCCCTTCCTGGGCCACCAGCTCCTGCTCAGTGGGATGTTGGACAAATGCCCAGGAGACATTAAGTTCATCAGCCACAAGTCAACATTGTGTGGGTCCTGCTTTGTTGGTGAGCACCTGCTCAGGCCCAGCATGGACTCCTGGAGCTCCTGAACATCCCTGGATACCTGCTGATGGCGTCCAATAGGACGGTGCAAATCCTTGAAGTTCCAAGTGTCACAATGGAAAGGCAACACCCATGGAATCCCAACCAGACCTGAGGTTCCAAGCCCAAGCAGTTGAGTCCTCGCTGGACTTGGACCCTTTCTTTCCCTCAAGCCTTGTGCTTGCCTTTCAGGACCTGGTCCTCAGATGGGAAGCACACACACCCAGCCTCTCCTTTGGCACAAGAGAATGAATATTTGCAGGGACTTGAATACCAGCGGGATGTGGCCCAGGGACCAAGTGTTCCCATTAGCCTTTTCTTGTTGTCTGTGTCACTTCTGTGAGGGTTCCTCCTGCTTGCTCCTCCTCCATTTCTGGTTGGGGATGTCTCTAGTGCATCTCAGCCTGTTCTGCCTTCCACTTCCTTTCTAAAGGTAGAGGTTTTCAACTGTTTGGATAGGTTTATTTTTCTATGTATTTATTTATTTTAGGTTATTTTAATGTGATTAGCATAGAATTTCTGATTTTATTTATTTTTGGACAAGTTCCTTATTGACGTACAGAAAAGCTACTGACTGTCTAGTTGATGTGTCTGTAACTGGTACTTTGTTGGATATGTTTAAGAGAGTTAAGAATTTCCTTAGTATTTAAGGTCTTTTAAAGGACAGCAATATATTGTTTGTGACAAACAATAGCCTGATTTCTTCTTCCCTTTTCCCAGTAAGTTAAGTTTCTTATAGATAACAGTGTGACCCTGTTTCTTAATGCAAGCATCCAGTCCGGGTCCTTTAAGTAGACAATGGAGACCATTTGTTGTGAGGGGACACTCAGTCCTAAAATATGGTTATGCTTTCTGAAGTTGATGTTTGATTTTTTTCCTAATACTCATTCCTTCATTCCTTGTGTGATTTTGTTTCATGAGGTCATTATGAACATATTAAAATCTACTATTTGTTTCCACACATGTGTCACTCTCACAAACACACACACACACACACACACACACACACACACACACACACACACACACACACACCTGGCCTCTTGCACCTACAAATGAATACCAGACACCTGTGCCACAATTTTTTTGAATCTGGTTTATGTGGGTGGTTTGGGATTGAGGCTTTTCAGATCCATCATGCCTTCTTCATTCACCTTGGCTGAAGGGGGTGTTACCCTCCTGTGCAGGCCTGGCAACCGTGACTCCAAGAGCTGTCATCAAGATACTGCTGTCCAAAACTGTACACCACCCAAGTGGATATTGTCTTACAACAGAGGCACTCTGTATGCATGTGGGAAATACCCAGGTTTCTGTTTCTGTCTCTTAGAGTGTAGAAACGCTAAAGCAGTTGCTCCTGGGGTTGGGGTTGGAGGATGTCTAGACACTGAGTAATCCTTCCTGCCACAGCCATGCTGGTCTCTGCCAGCCCTTGCTGGTATAGGTGTGGATTTGGAGGATGATGAATTTTTGTCTGGTAGGTAGTTAGCTAGGGATTGGCCCACACAATCATAGATACCACCTTGCCTGCATGGTTAAGACTAGAACCCACGTATGATCAGTCTCTTTAAAGATGACTGTAGTGTCAGCTTCCTGCTTCTTCCTTAACTTTTCCAAGGTTTAACACCTATGGACGGGCTCTGGCCATCCATAGGAGGCCGAGCAGATTTCTCCCTCCCACATTTAATCTGGTGATGAGGTTCATTCTAATTGGATGTTTGCTTAATATAAATGGGCCTGAAACAAGTGTGTAAGTCAGTCTCTCTCTCTCTCTCTCTCTCTCTCTCTCTCTCTCTCTCTCTCTCTCTCTCTCTCTCTCTCTCTCTCTCTCCTTAGCTCACTGACCCACTTAGGGGGATCTTCTTGGTCTCCACACCCCTTCCCAGAAAGGCTAGGAAGGGCAAGAATTTCTGTTGCCTTGGCCTTCCATATGCTTTCGACCCTCTCTCTCCCTAAAATAAATTTCATAATTTACTCTCCTCTCAGTCCATGTTCTCAGTTCTTTGTTAAAGGTGATAAGAAACCGAAACTTCAGCGTGGTTAGTGTGGGGGTTCTAATATCACAGAGCTCTCATTTCTGCATCAGTCCCCACACAGTTTCACTTTTCTTCCAAGAATTTAGACCATGATTCTCACATAGACATGCCCCCTACTTCCATCTGTAGCACACCCCACATTTCAAAGTGTGTAGAGCTGAGACTTGACTCTCCATCAAAGTCACAACCAGTTCCCTGGCACCACAGTGATTTTTCCTCATTAATGGCCAGGTAAGAGGAGAGGATGATGGAACTTGACATAATGAAAACATAGGGAGTCATGTCCTTCCAGCCATAAGGTTTCATGGCAAAGCCCTGGTGAATAGGACAAGCCAGAAAATAGAGGGAGACACCAGTTTGCTGTACAGATTCCACACTGCAAATGACAAACCCTATTTTATGATTTTGCATCTCTGGAGCTCATGGAAGTTTTCTTATGGACACCCAAATGGGATTCTCCCTTTCCTCACCATGATGTAGAGCACCAACTATTAGTGTTGAGGTCAGCTTTCTAGTTGCTGCACATAAAGAACCCAAGGAAAAGTGGCGTGTGGAGGAATGGGTTTATTTGGCTTATGGACTCGAGGGGAGACTCCATCCTGGCAGGGAAAACGATGGCATGAGCAGAGGGCTGGACATCACCTCTGCCACAGCACTGGAAATAGCGGCAGGAATATGTGCCAAATACTGGCAAGGGGAAGCTGGTTTATAACCCCCCATAAGCCTGCTCCCAAAAACATAGCTTCATCAAGGTTGTAAAACCCAAACTGCTATCAGCTGAGGATTGATCTATCAGAACACATTCATTTGTTTGTGGGGGACACCTGGATCAAACCATGACAATTAGGGTTATGGGTTTCTTTCATGAATCTAAAGTCATGTGATATATCTGTACCTCTCCTGGTCCTTGTATACCAATGCAATCTTGGGCCTTTCCCTTCCCCTCATGTCTCATTCCAGCCATGCATCTCTTGCTTGGTTTCAAGCTCACAGAGATGGAGGAATAAGCTGTATTTCTCTCTTCAGCCATCTACTAAGATGGCATTTTATTTTAAAAAAATCTAATGATAAGCCATTGTGAGCTCTTACTGTGTCCTATTAAATAGTATAAATGGGGCATAGATGAGGGAAGGCAAATAGAGAGTAAGTCTTAGGGATCAAGTCCTGGGCAAAATAAAAAGTTGTCATGACATGGGAAAGAAAATCCCTTGTCTTAGATTTATAACTCAATAAAGGAAAATGAAACCTTGTATTTAAAAGTATAATTAGTGTAATTGGTTTCAACAAGATTGACAAAGGGGGATGGAAGGAATACATTATTGTCAGCTCAATTCATAATGTTGCCTAAATCCAAAAACAATAGGAATTGTTTAGAAAATCACCAACAACAATTTATAGCCAATTAAGCAATAGAAACCAAGTGTGACTATTAAGCATTTATTTAAATTAGAATCTCTGGATAATTGCTTCTGCTGTAACCCTGATTCAGAGTTCATTCTCACTCTATTCAGGCAAATTAGGTAGAGCTTATCAATACGCCTCATTTCTGACAAGCTGCACATTTTAAAAGGTTACAAATCCAAACCTTGAAAACAAAAACCTCTCTAAGGGGCATAAAAACAGCTGAGTGTCTGCAATTTTGAGCTGAAAATGGCTCCAATAAGGAGCAAACACATAATTGTACAGGACAGTCTTACATAGGCCTCCTATGTAAGGGGGTTTAGCAGCTCCATCATGCCTTGCTTCATTCACCTTGATTAGGTCAATTAATCAATTTCATGGACTGAAATCCTGGACTATATAAAAAAGGATACAGAGAACAATGTAAGATTTACCATTGAGACAATAATTACTTTCAAGGTTTTAATAAGAAACTGAAGTACGTATTCATGCAAGGGCCCATGAAGATTTAGCTTTAGTATAATACTTGAGAGATGAGAAATTCATATAAAGTTTCTTATATATTCTCATTAAAAGGCAAACATAATTTATTAACAAGTGCGGTTGAAAATGGTATATAGAAAACATAAAATCTTTATCTCAAGGAATCAGAAAAGTGTCTCAAAAAGAAAATGCATAATAGTGCTGCTATTCCATAGTTTATGATATGCAGATACCACAGTGTCGGTTTGAGATTTGAAATAATAAACAGAAAAGCTTAAAAGTCTTCTTGGTTATGAGATTTTCTTCAACATATATTATTCAGTTTCAGGAAAGAGAGCTGTACTGGACCACACTGCTATAGAGACTTTTCCAGTAATTTTATTTTAAAGTAAAGCAATGAGAAAAGATCTGAGAATCGTTTTGAGGGAATAATAATTAGGAGAAAGTACAGAATCTAGAATTGATATAGAAGAATCCAAGTGAGAATATCACCTTAAGGAAGTACGAAGACAGCCAGCACTGGTGATTTTTCTCTTCATAATTATTCAAAAAAAATGAGAAGTATTGGAAAGCTAGTTTTGCTTGTTTGCCTAGTACTTAAACTTTTAAAAGTCTTAAGAATTAGTAATTAAGATTAAGTAGAGAAAGCATTTTATGAAATTCATCAATTAAAACTCAGCAAACCAGTAACAGGAGGCACCTTAACCTGAAATAGAATGTCTTGATAACCTACATTTAACATCACACTTGATGGTGAGAGACTGAATGTTCTCTTTAATATTGGGAGAAAAACAAGGATAGCCCCATCTCTCCATTCTATTTAACCAGGTAATTTCTATTCAGGGCAATATATTGAGAAGGAAAAAGAAGAAAGTATATGAACTGCAGTGAAAGATATGTCTATCAATAGACAATATCATCATCTGTGTATAAAAACCAGTAAAATAGAGTTATACCTAGCATACCTAACAAGTGATTTTGTGTAGGCTTTAAAATACAAAGTTAGTATGCAAAAATATATTTAATTTTGTAATTGAGATCAATCTGAAGTTTAATAAAATGTATTATACTGGCATCAAAAATTTAACTCATGCAAATAAAAATGTAAAAATATTCAGTTTTTTTTGTGTGTAGGGGAAGGCACATGTGTGAGGGTGTGCACGTACTGGTGTGTGCTTCCAGAGGCCAGAGGTAGACAACAGGTGTCTCACTAGATCACTCTTCTCATTATTTCACTGAGACAGCTCTCACTAGAAGCCAGGATTTACCAAGAATCTGCTACTGTATCTAGCCAGCCTGCCTAGGGTAAGTCCGTATTTCCACCGCCAGCGGAGATTACAAGCAGCCACCACACCCAGGTAGTATTTATACAGGTGCTGTGATCCAAACTCTGGTCTTCTCACTTGTACATCAAGCACGTTTCCAACTGAGCTGTCTTCCCAGCTGCAGATATGCAAATTCATTTTCTGAAAACTACACAATATTAACATGAGAAAAAAGAGGTTTTCAAGTAGAAGGATGTATTCTGATTATGAAGTCTTTCTTTTCCCAAAACTTATAAATTCAATAGTAATAATGAAGATGTGTTTTTTTGTAGACACTGACAAAATTTATTCTATAATGACTACAGAAACAAAAGAACAGGCATTTCTTACAATTCTGAAAAAGAACAAAGGTTTAAGGACTAGTATTTTTCAGCAAAAAAATTATTATGCAGTCATAATAATCAAGACTATATTACATGAATAGCAGCATATAAAAAGACCAAAGAAAAATAATGTGACCAGAAAAAATATATGCATATACATATATACATATATAATCAGTAAGTAGTATATTCAATAAATTATAATAAAATAACATATTCCACATTTTTAAAATCTATGACTTGCACTACATATAAAGAATAATGCTACATAGACCTAAATTTCAAGTATAATAATTAAATTTTACATAAAAATATAAACAACTATATGACAGATTTATAAATTGAAGTTCACAGAATTAAACAAGTTAATTACTTATAAAATGAAATGGGTTGGGGGAAATTGCGGGGGTGCTTAGGAATAATCCTGGAACCCAAGCCCTGAGTTTGTGTCTGTTAATTAACCAAAGACTGTGAGGTTTGGCTTGCAAGGTTGAGAAAGAACTTTGTCAGGACTGTGCCAGAAGCAGTTTGTGTGAGAGTCTTGCTGTGTTTTGCTTGCCAGTGTCCTGGGAACCTGTGCAGGGTTGCTTGACATAAAGATGGACTAGTGTGAGCAGATGGAGATGGCACAGAAAGAGATCTTTGGGCTGAAACTGCTGCCTGTTCACCTGCAATTGTTTGAGAGATTACAACTATTGAGACTGGGCCAGCTGGTCTGCATTGGAACAACAGGAAGAATGTGGACTTTTTGAAGTAAAGGGCCTGAATGCTTTGTTCCCCCCTGGATTAACAAATTGGTAGCCCACCTGGATCTGTGAAGTATAACAAATGCAAGAAGAGAGGGTCATTGGATTTGTGACACAGTTTTGCTTTTGAAAATTGGCCATTGGCAATGTGAAGCAGGTATGCTAGGTTGCCTGCATGGATCCTGCTGAAGCCATGAGGATGAACTGTGGATTGCAATGGAGATCCAAAGAATTCCAGGAATATGGATGGGTGCCAAGGTGAGCTGCCAGCACCAGATGAAATTTTCCCAGACTGTGAGTAGCCCAGCTGGAGGGGCTGACTCGAATCTCCAAGAGACTTGTTCAAATGCAGGATCATTGAACTTGGAGTTCGAGACTAATGGTGTTCTGCTTGTTTTAAATCTCATATTGGTTCAATCTGTTTTTTTCTGTGCCTCTTGTTTTGCAGTGTGAATGTTCTGTGCCATTACAGGTTTGTTTTTTGGTATTATGGCTCAGTTGAAAGCTGTGGGGACTTAGCAGTTGAGCTGAACACACTGTATTTACATCGTGTATGATTATTAGTTTGTGGGGGCCAGGGATGGACTGTCATGGTTTGACCAGGTGTCCCCCACAAACAAGTGAATGTGTTCTGATCGATCCTCAGCTGATGGCAGTTTGGGTTTTACAACCTCGATGAAGCTGTATTGTTGGGGGCGGGCTTATGGGGGTTATAAACCAGCTTCCCCTTGCCAGTGTTTGGCACACCTTCCTGCAGCTGTTTGCAGCACTGCGGCAGAGGTGATGCCCACCCCTCTGCTCATGCCATCGTTTTCCCTGCCAGGATGGGGTCTCCCCTGGAGTCCATAAGCCTAATAAACCCTTTCCTCCACAAGCTGCTTTTGTTTGGGTTCTTTCTGTGCAACAACCAAGCAAGTTGACTACAACACCAGGTGTTTTGACAATAGTTTGAATTTTTCAGGGGTTTCTTGGGCTTCCTAACCCACAAGTTCACTATAGAAGTGACCCATCTCTGGCACTGGGATTTACCTGTAACAACTCATGACCAAGGCAATGCTTTCTCCACTCCCCGAAGTGTATTCACCCAAATTCTCTCCCTATCAATCCGTTTTAAAGAAAATTACATGTTTTAACTAGCTAACATAGTAGACTTTTATAATACTTATTCATACTGTCTTTATGTATCCCTCCCCTCCTGCTCTTTCCTGTATCTTTCTTCTTTCCCATTCTCTGTATTAAATCACTGCACAAGTCTGTCTATTATCTACCTCCCCCGGTTCCCCCCTGCTTTTCCTTTCTTTAAGATTTTTTCTAGATTCTTGGCCAGTACTACTGAGCCTTATTACAAACAAATCTGTTTCAAGCAGGATCTTCATTTGAGAAAGAGCATGTGGCTTCAATTACCTATCAGCCTTCTGCATGTGTATGTTTACGCCCTTTGACTAATGCTGTTTTCACGTTTGGTTAGATGACCTTCTTTTTACAGATGGTGGCAAAGAAGAGAGACCCAAGATTCATCCAAATGAGAAGGAGAAGAGCAAGCCCAGCGCCTAGCACTGGAAGAAACATCTCTGTCACATCTGCCTGGGCTCAAGTAATATTGTAGAAGAAGTGGTGGGATGAATGTAAGGGCTGTTGTCACTGCTAGCCAGAGAACCATCTCTAGGGAAATAGTACTTTACATCGTAGGGGACTCAAACTCCTCAAAGCAGAAAACAAGAGGCTGGTGAGAGTTCAGCACTAAAGGAGACTTAGCATGCCTCTAAAGTTTGGGAATCATTATGGAAGGGGGGCAGAAAGAATGTAAGAACCGCATGCTGGAAAGATATTGTGAGGCACTCTCCATTCTTCAGAAATGAACCAACTGGTTCATTCATGACTGCACAGCAGTCACTGATCCCCCACAAGACCTCCACTTTGCTCAGCCCATGAACATTTTGACACTGAGGGTGTACAGTAGGACAGAAGGAATGCAAAAACAAAACAGGGAAGACTATGTTGAAAGAGTGCTCAGTGGAAGGGAGGTAGAAGAAAGGAGAAAAAAGGCTAATGTCATGGGAATGCAACCAGATAAAGTATGTTCATATATTAAAGTAAGAAAATAAAGAAAGATATAGATGAAAAGAAAATATTTGCCATTCATATGTCTGATAAATAACCTGTATCTTGAATAAACAGACTTTAGTAACTCAAAATGAAGGAAGCAAATAACAACAAAATGTCTGAAGATTTAAACAGACTCCTCAATATTGAATTCTCTTAGCTTGTGTATGTTACTTTAATATTTGAACTCAACCGGGATTAGATGACTATCAAGATATATGTATGTTTCAGGATATTTGACCTGCCATTAAAAAACAAAACAAAACAATTTTGCAGTGCCTATAAAAAAAAAGATGATGTACGGTTAGCAAATAAACATAAGAAAGTATGCTAAATACCATTAGTCTTACAAAAAGTCATCTTCACACCCAGCTCAGCTATCACAGAACATCTTCTAAAACAGCTAAAAATTAAAGTATTTGACCATACAAATGATATGTATTGTAATAATATAGGTTGACTTAAACTCCCAAACACTAGTGAGGGAAAGTGAAGTAGTGTAATAACTTTGAAAACATTTGTCAGTTTCTTGTAAAATTAAACACATATACAACATGATGCTGTAAACTATTTCTCCATATTTGCCCAAGTGAACTGCAAATATGTGCTCACAGGGAAGATGTACATTAGTGTTTATAGCATTTTTTATTTTAGTAACCCCAAACTGTGAAGAACCCAGCTAACTATCACAGGGAAATGAGTAATCTGTCAT
Source organism: Zapus hudsonius (assembly GCA_004024765.1). Taxonomy (NCBI): domain Eukaryota; kingdom Metazoa; phylum Chordata; class Mammalia; order Rodentia; family Dipodidae; genus Zapus; species Zapus hudsonius. The sequence continues at coordinate 103,242 of PVHP010000619.1, forward strand.
AAAACAAAACTCAGTGAATTATTATATCAACAGAATATTAATAAATCTCATCATTATTATCAGAGTGCATAAGCCATACAAAACAAATACATCCTGTGTGGTTTCATTTTTTTTTATCATGTTCTATAACGTAAACTGACCAATCATGGTAAGAAGCCGAGCGATGATTACCTAGGGTCAATGGATGAGGCACAGACAGGACAAAGAGAAAGTAATTTCAAAAGTTTAGGAGGGAATATTTGAGAGTCATGGATATATTCACTTTCATGTGGTGGTGGATGGATATACACAAGTCAAAATGTGTCAAACTATAAACTTTATGTGAAGTTGATTGGATCGCAGTTACACCTCAATAAAGTAGATGAAAAGCAAAGCAAATAAAAGAATTAAGGTCAAATTTGTGAAATAACAAATGGAAATTCTCTTGAAGACCTGTACTTTTTATTACATCATTTAAACTTTCTATTACTTTGAAATTGTGGGTTCTGACTCCTTTTTTAATTGCTAGAAAATATTCTCTATAATCTCTATTCATATGAGATGACTACACGCTTAAAAATAATGTGCAATTTACAGCAAGAACTTTATCATTTTGTCAATAGCTCAACATAAAACACAAAAATGCAAGCAGGTGGCAAAGGTGTTAATGGATTTTTAGAAACTGCACGTTTAAAAATAAACTCAAAGTTTTATTATTACAAAATTTTAGATGTACAAGCATACAAGCAGTTACTTCAGGTTGCAATATGGTGTTCATTTACTTCCTAACGGAACCGAATACATACATTCTTTAGCATAGCCAGCCAGAGAGAATTTTCTGGCAGAGTTTCATTTCCCTTCCCACATTAACATAATATATCATGTACCATTCAAACTTTTTGATTTTTTTTTCAATTTGCAAACTTTGCACCAAAAAAGTAACAATGTCCTCAAATAAACTACAAGGAAAATAAGTTATATGATGTTTGGGAATAGATGACCACATAGCCAAGAGATACTGGAATGTAGGAGCAAAGACTATCAGCTATCAATAATCTATGTGACTTTTTACACCCTGGTGGTTGTCATGTGTCTCTGCTATGACTGGTGCTTAGCAGTGAATGTCATGACCTTGCCCTGATGCCACTTCAAGTGGCATCTAAAAAGACATGGTCCCCAAGCCCCATTGGCTATAAGTAAATGTAACCCAAAGTGCTGGACATTTTGCATTAAAATATTTTCCGACCATATATTTACTAAAATGTATAAATATAAGAAACATCACTTTATTTACTATCAGTAGAGATCAATATGTTCTAAGTATCATATTTATTTCCACTTAGGCATTAATTCTGTTGATCATTAAAAACACAATGAAAGTTTCTAAGGAGGCTCTCTGATCCAATTGGACTGCTTTCAATATAAAAATGGGGAAATTGCAGAGAGACAGGCACACAGGCTAAAGCCTATGTGAAGATAAGTGCAGAGATGAGGTGACACTAGTAGAAAGCCGGGAACACCAGACTACCTGCCCTGCCAGAAACCAGAAAAATCAGGATCAAGACCCAAGATTGAGTCTTCCTCAGAGACTCAAAATATTTGTCATACCAACTACCATAACCTCAGATTGCGACTACCAAACTGTAAGGTGATAAAGCCATGCTATTTAACTCTCAGTTTAGTCCTTTTTAATGAGCCATCTAGCAAATGAAAGCAGAGATAAAATGCTAACACCCACTTCCAGAATATGCACCATGTGATCAGTATGAAATTCTAGCAGTAGGCATGTGCATGTACTGTGACAGGATGTTCAATAATCTTGAATGAAGGAATAGCTATAAGTTTCTTATGCAGTGGAGGAAGTGAGGCAGTTTGACAGTGACATGATCCCCAAAGCAAAAAGGAGGAATGTCCTTGAGCCAATAGTCACCCTAATCTCCTTCCCCATAAAAAAGTACTCCCAATCTGCTAGAGGTCAGAAATATCAGAAGCGTCTGGTCTTTCCTTATCTCTTCTTCCCAAGGAATTCCCCTTTCCTAGAAGAGATAATCACCCTTTTACAGAGAAGGTTATACCCTTCCTGGAGGACTAAGATTCCTGGGAAGATTGCTCCTTTCCCAGAAAACCTGATCCCATATTTAAAACCTTGCTTCAGTACTGGTTAGGTCATCCACAATGCAGCACATAAACAACCTCAATCTGAGTTTCTAAGTGGTCTTTGTAATCCCTGGAAAACTCAACTCTTGCCTCCTCTTAATAAGCATATCTCTCTCTCTCTCTCTCTCTCTCTCTCTCTCTCCATATATATACACACATATATGTCTTCTTTTCTTAAATTCTATAATCTCTGTAATAAAATCTTTCTAGTAACTTCACCCTCTATGGTTTGTGGATTTCATTATTTGAATTCATAAGACAAGAACCTGGAGGCTATTAATTCAGTTGAAACTTTGTGTGTCCAACACCCCAGCTCCCGAATCACTGCCCATCCAAGAGGTGAGAAAGACTCCGTTACTTTCAAGGGCACTGAAATTCTGTCAAATTCCCAGATCAAAGGGGAATGTAAGAATGAATACACAAAAGGAAAGGTAGTATTCCCCAAAAAACAAATACTTATTTTAAAAATATATATAGGGCTGGAGAGTTGGCTCAGTGGTTAAGGCACTTGCCTCCAGTGCCTAAGGCCCCGGGTTCAATTCCCCAGGACCCATATAAGCCAAACCCACAAGGTGGTGGCCCTGGTGCTCACTCACGTGTTCTCTCTCTCTCTCTCTCTCTCTCTCTCTCTCTCTCTCTCTCTCTCTCTCTCCTCTCTCATCTCTCTGCTTGAAAGTGAATAAAATATATATATATATATATATATATATATATATATATATATATATAAAGCTTTAGCTGTACCCAAATCCTGGCATGATAGGAAGTCAAACAAACAGGTGAGAAATAGAAATATATTGTATTGTAAAACCAAGAAAGTGGCTAGACTTATAGTAAATCTCTTCTGTCACAGAACGGGCTCCATAAACCACCTCACGCATGGCTGGGCAAAATTTCAGGCCAATTGACCTGAAAAAGTCAATGGACTCCTAAAATACTTACATCTAAAAAATATCTTGCTCTGTGTTATACAGTGTAAGAAAAGAATCACCGCTAACATTTAGTGTTGCCAAAAAGAAATTGAAAACAAATGTAATTTTTATTGTTTTATTTTTTGATAAACTATTATATTATTTCTAGTATGGATTTTTTTCTTTATAAAATAAGCCAATACATTAACTAATGGTTAGCACATCTCCTGTAAGAATTTAGATAATGATCCTCTGGTAGGTCCTTAAAAGAGATCCGAACTGCTGTTATAATTTCAGGGATGGTGAACAAGGCCATTATCCATACAATACAGTGCTATGAAAGCTTAACTCTAGTGTGGAGGATTGATACTGAGGATGACTGAGATCCTCTGTAGGCTTATGTACTTATGTATCTTACGTAGCTAAATTTGGCTCCACCTTGAAGGTCCTCACTACTTGTTAGCAAGAATTTTAAAAGACAGGAAGTTTTCACTCTGGAAAACTATTCTTTTTATCTCTATCCTCCTCTCCTTTTCCCATCACTTCCAGTCTCCTGGGGATTAATGCTAGGTTGTGACACATCTAGGCAAGTACTCTACCACTGAGCTGCATCTCCAGCCTCTTCATCGCTCAGGAAGACCTGATCCTATGGCTTGCTGGGCTCAGTCCTCCAAGAATCTCTCACAGATTACAAACTAATGCCTTCAGGTTTCCCAAACTTGAGTTGTTTGCTGGTGGTCCTAGAGTTCTGTGGTCTTGGGGGCTACGAGAATCTCATGACTCTTCTAGGTAGCATTTTCTGAGGTGTCCTCCTCTCCTGCCACAGGTTTCAGCTTGCTTTTCAAGGCAATGTGTGACATTCTTTGAAATGCTGGTCACTTTTTTCATCATCCCCTATCTCTGGTATTCTTAATCACAGAAAATTATCACCACAGAAAGGTTAGTAATGTTTATGGCATTTAGCTCTGGATTGGTAGGTACGGTTGCACCTGTGTCCATTTAAAAGCAAAGCTAGTACAGCTGAGTCACATTAAACTGGCATTCGAGGAACAGTCCCAGTAGAACAGATCATTGAATATTGGGGTTTTCCCCAGCACTTCTTTCATTACCTTGTCCTCAAGGTCACAATTCCCTTCATAGAATCCTCTCAAATCCCCATCAAGTTATTATACTAACATACTAGTGCATTGAAAGTTTTGTTTATTTCCCTAGGAGGTATAACCATCATACAAAGCCACATTTTCTTTTGGAGAAAGTCTGAGAGAAATGACACTTAGCTATCTTTGTCAAGGCACCATAACTCCTTTCCAAAAAGTACCTGGTTTCTTCTTCTGCTTCTATATTTGACAACAGGATTATAACAAGAAATTAACCAAGGTATTATGGCATTCTTTTGAGAAAAATAACCTCAGCTTTCTGCTCATTGATTCTTGATCTTTTCTAACTACATATATTTAATAATATCATTATTGGCCATGAATTTTGATTATAAATTTCAGTAGCTTTAAAAGAACCTGTAAGATTAGCAAAACACATTTCTGAGTTTGTCTAACAGCATTTCCAGAGATGATTAAGAGAGGGAGACCCAATTGGAATATTGGTAGCACTCTCTTAGCGGCTTAGGATCTGGACAGCAATAAAGATAGAAAAATAAAAGCCAGCCCAGCATAGCACAGGAATTTCTCTTTTCTCTGTTTCCTGCCAATCATGATATGAACTGTTCCACTCCTCAATACAATGGACTTAACTTCAAAAACCATGATCTGAAATACATTTTTCCTTCTTCAACATCTTTTCCCCTGGTATTTTGTGACACAGATGCAAATGACTTACAAATACAGTTGACTTCCATGCATTGTTGCTACGGGAAATTTGTGTTCCAATAACTACCACCATACATCTTTTCAGGTAATGGTGCTGGCTCCTTGATGCCTACATTATAAGCTTCTGTCCTTAGACCTTATCTGGTCTGGGATCATGTTTTTTCATTATTCCAAAGGGCTCATTTGTGTAACAGTATTATCAGCCCTGTTCTACAGAGAAGAGTCCTGCTTCTCGGCAAACTGCTCTTCCTCTTCTTACCAGCACATTATTTCGTTGGCAAACTGAATGCTGCTTATTCCTGCTGAGGAAGATAGGCAGCTTCTGTTCATTCTACCCCCAATGCAATAAACTCCATACATCATTACTGCTTTTCAAGTATGTGTGCCCTTTTATACACCCCCTTCTATGGCTATTATCAGACTACGTTAAGATTTGGCCTTAAGTTTTGCTCTGGTTACCATGAAAGAAAGGGGAGAGATATTCTGAAAAGGATGAATATTATCTACTACAGCATCTGAGTAGGAAACCTTTACTTAATGTCCAATGCATATGGAAAGGAATATGCTCAATCTTCCAACGCTGGTAAATGAACATTTCTGCTGACCTAGACAATTCAGGAGAACTTTGAAAATCAGAAATATTACAGGAATCCACACAGATACTTCCATTTTTAGTATCTCATCTTTACTTAAAAGGGATCTGCTTTTGACATAGAAGGAAGGCTTCAGTAGGAGTAATCATGTCAGCCTGCTCTGAAGCTCTGTCACTCTCGTAGCTAGATCACTGTCCTTATCTTTAGCCATGTCTTCCTTCAGACTTCAGGAGATGAGCATTGCAGGGAAGCTTCCTGGCCTTTTGCCCTTGCTAAGTGTGCTAATTAATAAACTAATAAATTTCAGTCTGCAGATGTTTATTCCAATAGATGAGCACCACTTAGCAAGTGTTTGTAGTTACTTCCTTTAGACATCTCATTATCCAGAGTTACTGTCCACAATCCAGCCCCCTCCTGTTCACTGAATGTGAAAGTCCATCAGGTACACAGGCCCTGGGATTCATACATCATCACTCATCTCTACAGCCCTTGATGGGCACCTACAACTGTTTACAAGACAAGGGCTCCATAATCCCCATACCCCCTCTCACATTCTGCTTTCCAGCAGCACACGGAATCTCAACAATTACTGCTAACGTTTTGTAGAAAAAGAGTTTGAATACTTAAAGTTGAAATACTTAAAATGTTTTGTGGAAGGCTGCTTTCAGGAAAAGGGGGAAGGAAAGCACATTAGGTCAAAAAGGAAAGGCATGATTCAGCTTTGCCCCATAGAGTCTGAAGGATGAAGGATGCCACAGAGCTGCAGCCACCAGGGACCTTACTATTGGACAGTTATGGATTGTTCACTGGATATTGTATTAGAATGGTTGAGTGTTCAAACAGGTGTATTGATAGATGAATGGAGAGATGGATAATAGATGATACTTAGATATATAGATAAATAGATAGATGATAGGTTATCAAAGTGTCTAACTGACTGACCCATGAATAATTTAGTGTCTATTCAGCTAAGAACAATTAGAGATGGAGAGTCTGTGAGCTGTTAGTTTTTTTCTTTTTTTCTTTATTATCCATAATTAGATACATAATTTTCATTATTATCTATAATTAGATACATTGAATAAGCAAATAATGAGCTATTATACCCAGTTCCCCAATTTCCCTGTTCCCTGTACCCCATCAACTGTGTATCCTCCTCCATGGGCAGTCTGGATCAGTCCATGGGGTAGGAGATTGTGGACAGCCTAGGAGTCAACCCAGTTCCACCCCACTTTGTATGTTGTTACTGAGGGGGCCATGTCTCTGGATATTCTCCTCCACCATGGCTCTTACATTCTTTCTGCCCCCTCTTTCGTTCAGTTACCTGAGTCATGGTGGGTGAGTATATATATATATATATATATATATATATATATATATATATATATATATATATATATATATATATATATAAAATAAAGGCTGCTTTATTGTTGAGGTCTTAGGGGCCTCTGTACTTCTGCTTTAGGTTGTGCTGAAAATCACTGGTGTCTGTCTGTCTGGCTTATCCTGGGTTGATTGAGTGGCTGTGGATATAAGTCTCTTGCTTATCCCACCACTCTCTGTAGGGTTCCATGTGGTTCCTTCACGGAAGATCTGGTGTGGCTCATCTCTTGCCAGGATGTCAGCTATTGGCCTGTGTGAGCTGTTAGTTTATATGACCCATTAATGCTAGGAGATGGATGAACAGCTTTGTTAATTGTATCTGAGTAGAGAGCTAACAACCTCTCCAACAAGGAGACTAACAACCTCTCCAACAAGGAGACTTTAGTCAATATCAGAAAGAAATAATAAATTTTACCTACTTATTTAATATACCATATTATCTAGAAGTATGTAACGGTCAAAGGAATTCTAGGATATGCGGTAGATTTATGAGAGATCTTACCTGTCTTTTGTTTTTGTTTTTAATGAGAACAGAGAAGACAGATTTTTATTACATTTATCCATGCTCTGCAGAGTGATGCCTTTGCTCTTTGGATATTGAATGTGCACATGGAGCCTGTCACTAGGGTCCATGTATATATTCTATGGGTTCACTTATCATCTCACTGTTTCCTGAGCTGAGATGTATTTCTGGGATAATTCAAAAGCCTGGCTCACAGTTTGAAGCAAGGAACAGGCTTTATGACCCCCAGTGCTCATAGTCTCTTCCAGACAATGAGCTAGAGGCACAGGATTGAAAAAAATGTTTTCTTCCTCATTTTTCTGTCCTCTGAGAACCTGCAAGACCATGGGCACAGGTATAAATAACCATATGAGAACATAGTACAGAAGTGCATCAGTACTCACCAGGTTAAGCCTCAGGTGGGATGCAAAGTGTGGCACCCACAGCCTCCTATTGTACAGGGTACTGGACATGGTAATGTCCATGCTTGTGAGGGAAAACTCAAAGAAGAGGAATACATTCCCCAAGTCTCCGAATCTATTTCATAACTTAAGGCTGTAGATACCTAAACTATGAAAGAAAAGAATGAAAATGTTATCCAGAAGAGTGCAGTTTTCTGTGAAGTAGTGTCAGCAGGAAGGTTTCCTACTTTGTAAAAAATCTATTTTATTCCTGTGGAAGCAGGAGTGAATGAGTTCAGTTCCCCAGAACCCACATAAAAGCCAGGCATGGTGATGGACACCCCAGTGTGTCTGTGGCAGAGGAAGGAGGCAAGAGAGAGGAGAGGTGCCCAGAAGCTCACATGTCAGTCTGGAGAATGCAGTGGAGAAAAACAAGAAGAGACCCTGTCTTAACCAAGGTGGAAGGTGAGGACTCACACCCAAAGTTGTCCTCAGTTCTTCACATATGTATGCTCTGTGTACACATGTATGCGTACCCAACACATGAACAAATAGACACGCAATGCCTCCCCCATCAAAAAACCTAGGATGTGATAACTTGCATATTTAGAATGATACTTGCATTATTGATTTAAGTTGTGTATATCTTCTTCAATTTTGGTGGGTCATATCTTTCTAGAAATTTTATCCAGATTTTGCATTTATTATAATATAGGCATTCAAATTATACTCTTAACGGTCCCCTGAATTTTATTGATATTGCATTGCCTCCCTTTAGATCTCTGATTTCCCTTTTCCTTTTAGTTTTGTCAAGGGTTCTAAACATGGTAAAACCAGTGGGATAGATTATAAGAAGTTATAAGAGGGAAGTATGTAGCTAAAATACCCACAATTAAAATAAACAAATAAACATCCATTGAATAATTTGGTGGTGTTTCTCATGATCTTGGCAAAAGAAGAAGAAATGAAATCTAAAACCTGTAGAGGAAAAGAGAAACAAAGATCAGAGCAGAAGTAAATGAAATGGAAATCCAACTGATCAGGGAGGGGGAGGGGGAATTGGAGAATTTGGGATAACAACTCATGGTTTGCCCACTAAATAATGTAACTCATTATGGACAATAAATTTATATTTAAAAAAAATTACAAAGAACCAATTACACAGAGTCAGTATTTTTAAAAACATAATCAGTTTTGCCAGTGGCTCCCCCTGCATTTCAATCATGGTAATTTTGTTGAATGTTGTGAAATGGAGAAGTATGAATCCTATAAATGTGTTCTAATGACTTTGCCACATCTGGCTTCCTGGCACTTACCTATAAAAGCTAGGTTTAATTTATAATTTTCTGCCAACCATGAACAGGATTATCTTTAAAATATGAATTGAGTTGAGAAATATTGCCAAATTAACAAAATAAATTTTGCCAATTCATAAAAAATGAAATAACTTTCTGCTAATTTTTATATTGTTGAAAATATAAGTAATTTAATCTTTTGATGTTATTTATATAGAAATATATACTAAGAATCATTATCTTATTGATATTGCCAATATAGGAATACAATTTTTTCAGTATTTATATTTGATATCTTTCTTAATTTCTTTGTTAGTGCTAAATGATGTTTATTCAACACTGGGGAATTATTTTACGTATAAAATGATGACATTTATCACTAAAGACAGCTTTGCATCATTCTTTCCAATTTCAAAATCTTATTCTGTTTTATTTTCTTTACTAAATCTCATGAGTAAGATCTCCACTACAATATTGACAAGAGTGGGCTTCAATTTCTTCCTCAGGGCTCTGAGGATCTGAATTCAGTCTTTCACCACTAATCACCATGCTATGTTTTTATATATGCTACTTCTAAACTCAAGGAAATGTTTGTCATCTGCCTACTACTTTGTGAAATGTTTTAAATCATTAAAGCCTGTTTTATTTGTATCATATCTTTTTGTGAATATTTGAATTAATTTAAAACTTCTTTATTCTATTGACATATGGTGATATATTACTCAAGTTACACATGCTAAGCTATCTTGAATTATTTTCAGGAAAAAAATCAATTTGGTATTGGTGCATGTGAATATTTTCTTTATAGTTTCTCTACTATGTTCATAAAACATTTTGGTCTATAGGTTTCTTATGTCTTTATTTATAATGTTGATATTAAGCGTTATAAAATATCCTATTATAATTGTTTTATACTTTCCTTAGTCTATTAGTTATGTTTAAATCTTAGTTATCTGGTGATTTATTTTATGATATACATTTATAAATATATTTAAAATTCTACTTATGCTAACTATAATATCTGAATCATATTAGCATCTATATTTTCCTGGAAATTTTAAATAAATGTCATGAATTGTGCATAAAGATTTTGAAGATGCTTTCTTCAGAGTTTGTCTTTAATGTATGACTCTAATTAGGAGTGATTCAACCTTGATCTAAGTAGAGGCAGCTAGACAGTTTCCAAGCCTAGTAATTCTTGGTTATTTTTAGGAGGACTACAGAAGGCAAGGTGTAGTCTAGATGGTGCGAGGGTGTCACAGCTAAAAATACTGGATTTGTACTAGTACCCACCTATCTTGTGACACTTTACTAGAGTGGTTCCTTAACTACTAAAAGCTGATAATAGATTTTATATCCTTAGAAGCCTTAGCTTCTTACTAAGCTAACTCAACCTCTAAATTTCCACTTCTGGTCAGTGTATACAGCAAGTGACAATAATCTTGGGCCGTTGGTTAGGGATTTCTGATCAGTGTTCCTCTCCACAATCATGGGCTCTTGTATACTGGCTCATTAATTTCTGAATTCCAGTTTTACACTATTACCATTATGAGGCTGACACAAGCTCTGATCGTTTTTTTAAACCTTCAATAGCTATTCCCTACCCAATTACTCAGCTGTTCAACTATATAGTTAAATTGTTAGCAAATGCCTCGGCAGTAAAAGTAAGAAATACTGTCAGGAAACTTAAAATGAGTTTATCCTCTTTAAGGATTTTAGCCCTGGTAGAATTTTAATGCTATACAACAGATGCTTTTAAAAGTCTAAATTCCTTTTCCATTTTTTACCTTGTGAGTAGAGAATTCACATAAATTTAAAGAAAGGATTCTGGTATATAAGTAATGAGTAAGTATAAATTTTTAAAACAAGTTTTCCAAATGTATACTTAAAGCTGATGGAAAGTCAGGCAAGAAAGGGGGTATTATATTGTTCAGGATAGAGACATTTTTTTCCTTCCAACTTAGTTAATTCAATAATATAAGAAGATATTAATTTTAGTCATTACTGAGATTAACTTACAAATTCAAAAGACATACTTTTTTTAGAATTTAAAAATTTGAGACCTAAAAGAGTAAATAACATCATGAAGTTAGAATTGTATACAAACAACAAAATCATTTGTTTTAAATTTCAAAGACCTTGAATTAGTTCTCAGTGGTGGTGGCTTGTCTGTAAAGTGCCCTCCATAAGCCCTTGTGTGTGATACTAGACTCCTCGCCTGGGACACTGTTTGGGAAATTGTGGATGCTTTAACAAGCAGGGCTTTGCTGCAGTAAGTGGGTCCTTGGGTGCTTAAGCTTCTACATCTCAGTAGTACATACTGTTCCCTTTCTGCTTCCTGACTGCTAGTGTGAAACCAGCTTCCCACTCGTGCCTGCTCTGCCATAATGGATTCAACACTCTGAATCATAAGCTAAATTAAACCATTTCCTTCCCTAAAGTGGTATTTGGTCAGATTATTTTTTCCCAGCAAGGAAATGTAAATATGACACACTCACTGATCACAAATACTACTGTTTTCTGTGAGACAATGAACACACTGCCAAATTATAGAAGTTTTTAAGGAATCATACTTGATCTTTCTCGATCTCCATGTGTGCAGCAAGCAGAGCAAAGGAAGGAAAGCAGAGGACAGTGTGACCTGCTGCTTTCAAATCTACAAGTACTCCATGCTTTGTGGTGCTTCCGATGTCAGCATAGTAAAATATTTTACCCCTCAGCCCCAAAAAATTTCAGGCAAAAAAGAAGGAAGGGAGGAAAGGGTATCTACACTCAACAATCACAGTGCCTAAAATCATTTTCATCATGTCTTGAGTGAATCTTGACAGAATTCTGAGAAAAACAGCTTTTGTTTCCCCCCCTGAACCTTACAAGGTTTTCTTTACACCAAGCATCATTCCTATGCTTTCAGGAACCCTGATATTAAATATTAAATATTAAATAATGTTCAAGCTTTCTGTACTGAATTACACTTAGGAAAATGAGTCTACTTCTTTTAAAACTATTAGCACAAAAATCTAAGCATCCACTGAAGCTATGGTGGAGATGTATGATTAATGAATATTGGTTTCCTGTGCTTCAACATAATGATTCCATTAAGACAGTAGAATGTGGATGGTGGGAATGTGTTAGACACAAAGAAATAAGATGATCGTGAGCAATGTAACAACCACCCTCTTCTTTAATCTGATAGTTTTGACTAAGGTTTTAAATACTAGTCGTACACAAGGAAGATGAAAATGATTAATTGCCCGCCTCATTTTGACACCTAGGCTCTGTGTGTCCTTTGAATCATTCTATCTTATCCACCATACAGTCTTTAACAAAATTCTTTTTTTTAGAGATACAGAGAGAGAGAGAGAGCACCAGGTTCACCACCTTGTGGGTCTGGCTTATGTGGGTACTGGGGATTTGAACTAGGGGCCTTAGGCACTGGAGGCAAGTGCCTTAACGACTGAGCCATCTCTCCAGCCCCAACAAAATTCTTATATTTAGCCAAGTCATGGAGATGATGACAGATAAGAAAGCCACTAAAATGGCAAAAGAAAAATGAATTGAAGATGTTGTGTTTACTTTTTCCTAGTACTTTGTCAAGTGGCAAATGTGTTCTAGTTTAACATTTATATTTTCTGTAATTGAGAGTGAGCGAGAAGGGAGTTTTGCTACTGAAATCTGGAAGCAAACCATAGCTATTTTCAAAGCTATGAGCTCTGGTGAGCAGTGACTTTCACACTATCAGTTTGGTGTTAAATGCAGAGGGAAATTTACCTGGTTTTCCACAATGCTACTAGTTTTCTTCTAATGCCAATGGATATTTATTGTTTGGGTGTCCATAGGTACCAGTGGAGGCTTAGATAGTTATCAATATTTTACATATATTAAATAATTACTTATAATTATTTAAACCTCACTATAAACTTACTAATATTGCTCACAAACTAGTATACCAAATGTATTTTTATATTTATTTTAAATTTTGGTTGTTGAAGTTACTTGGGCATTGTACATCGATACCATCTTTCAGAGATACTCTTTTAATGTCATATTCCCTAAGATGACACTTTTTTATAGTATCCACAAGCTTAGACAACCTAGTAGTAGAAGGTAAGTGGAGGATCTTCTTTGAAAATAAAAACAATTATGGTTTGGTTACAAAATAGGATATACATTTCTGATGAACATTAAGACTTTCTTTACATATTATTTAGAATTTTAGCTTTTCTGATGTATATAGAGTGAAAAGCACTCAATTTATTCAGAAAAGTTTATTTCATATCCTATGTTAATTTCCATATATGAATCACAGGTAAAACCAGCATTCTCTCTGTAGTTAAAATTGTCATATAAAAATAGATATAATACATTTCTCTGACTTGTTCTTATGCTTAGAATAGCCAAAAAATTACACACATTAACTTTGTAATTTCTGAAGAAATATACTCTAAGATTTCTTGTGAGCTGTGATTAATGTTTTTGGTGAATCACCTCTATTGTTTCCTTGTGCAAGAAATTATTTTCCAACAACTTCCATGACAAGAGAGATGTATGTCCATCTTTAGTCCAGAGAATGTCTCAATAAATCAAGTGATAAATGAGGAATATTGGACTCTATTCCAGTGTGACAACAACTTCCTTTAGTCTATTGATTTTTCAAGAGCAATTTACTATCCTTCAGGTGCATGATGGAGTTGAGACTTTGAAGTCATCTTTAAAGCAGCATGAGCACCCTAGTCATAAAGATGATGTAGTTTTGAGCAGTGAATACAAAATTGTGATTTTTAAAAGTTGGCATGCCAATACTTAGTGTATTTTGACTGGAAAAATTAGAAGTACATTATGAATGAACATTTAAACCTGAAGAATTTTTAGTCCAAAGGACATGAATTTCTTATTTTAAATATGCATATATTATCTAAATCATACCATTTCTTATTTTACCACAGACTACTAAGCACATTTTATTGTAGCTAGAAGAAAGAAAAGAAAACTGAGAAATTTATTGTCCTAGATTTTCTTTCCAAATTTTTAGAATATCTAGATATGGATATATTATTTATTATTATTTAGAAGTAATAAGGCTTGCTTTCAAATGGAAAAGCCAGTAAGTGGGAATATTTTATAAAATAGTATATTTTTTTAAAAATTATAATATTGTATGCAGACCTAGTAAAAATAATACATATTCAAATGTGACTTCTATATTTTCTGTTTGTTTTGAAATAAGAATCAAATTTATCTAACTTATTAGAGATATTTTGTGCCAGTAATCTTAAATACTAAATTCAGAAATAAACAAATATTAATCACTGTAATAGACTTGTTTTCTGTGACACCTAAAAATATAGTAGCAAATACAGAGCTAGAGGGTGAGGCCAATTAATCTTGGAGATCTCTTTTGCTGACATAAACCAAGATCCCACTTCTGGATGCAGAGGTGGTTACTCCAGAGAGGCACATCAGTCCCATGATGCTTTAGAGTTGTGGGAGACAACAAAGTGGTTATTTTGTCATAGGTTAGAGTGACACGGGGAGCTCTCACTACCTCAGTGTCATTTGAACCCACCTGCCAGCTCGGAGGTCAGAGAGAGAGGCTCTGAGCCAACATAACCAAAATCATGCAGCACAAAATTGTTTGATATAATCAAGTATTTTTCAATGAAAAAATGAAAAGATCAAATCATGGTTTGTAAGCTGCAGTTATACTACCAGATTTGTAATTATATATCAAAATATCAGAGTCCCAAATGAAGGGATGCTATTACATCCAGCTGTTACTAACACAAGACCTAAACTCTCAGTGCATGAGAAATTTATGAGGATTTTCTGTGGCCTCACTGTTGTTTTCTTGGCAATGAGCAGAAACCTACTTTGGAGCTGGAAATACTGTCTAGCAGGTAAAACTGCTTGCCTGTAAAACCTGCTAGCCTGGGTTTGATTCCTAAGCACTCATATAGAGCAATATCGACAATTAAAATGCATTTAGATTTTTTATTACAAATAAGCACCTATAAATTATCTTACAAGTTTTCATTTAATTCAATGTGAAAAGATAGAGGAATTTTCTTCATTGACATTTTAGCTTTGTAGACCTCCATTCTGTTTCTTAAAACTTTATCTCAAATGCATTATCCTTACACATCCAGGAACTGAAACAATATCAATGTTCTTTCAAGCTTTTTCGCATGTGAGTTCTCACTGACCAACTTAATTCCATTGGAGAAGTATTTTGCAATCAGAGGTTTACTCCTTACTCAAAGAACAAAGATGGATCTATACTTTCAGTGCTATAGTTCCAATACAAGCCAGTGTGCTAGTACATATCAGTACACACACAAACATAAAATGTTTTGTTGTTTTTTGAGGTAGGGTCTCACTCTAGTTCAGGCTAACCTGGAAGTCACTATGTAGTCTCAGGTTGGCCTTGAACTCACAGTGATCCTCCTATCTTAGCCTCCCAAGAGCTGGGATTAAAGGAGTGAACAGGGATCTGAGTGGAAGAGCGGTGGAAAGATTGTAAGAGCCATGGTGGGGGAGAATACCCAGAGCCATCATCTTCGTCAGTAACAGCACACAAAGAAAAAAAAAACTGGCCACCTCTTGTATAGTCCATATACCCCTATCCTATGGTTTGGCCCAGCAAGCCCACTGAGGAGGGCCCCAGTGGTTCGGGGAGATGTAGACGGGAAATGGGGTACCATCATAAGACTTGCTCATGCAATGTATCCAATTATTGACAATAAATATGAAAAAAAGGAGTGAAGGTGTGTGCCAGACACCATGCAGGGTAGAAACATAAAATGTGATGGTGACCTTGAAATGACTATGCCCACATGACTTTTTCTTTGTTTAATATTGAATATTTTTATTTATTTATTTTTAATATCTTTACTGTCAATAATTAGATACATTGTATGGACAGATCTTGTGATGGTACCCCCATTTACCTTCTCTCTGTCCCCAATCCACTGGGTGTCCTCCTTGGTGGGCAGACTGGATTAGTCCATGAGGTAAGGGCTTATGAATTGTACAAGAAGTAGCCAGTTTTGTTTTTTTTTTTCTCTTCTTTGTGTGTGGTTGTGGGGAAGGCAATGTCTCTGGAATGCCAAATATTTCCTCTCCACAAAGCACTCAAAACACAAAGCCTAACTAGATAGCAGCATTGGAGCAGACTTTGGCTTGGTGAGTTCAAATAATGGGAACATGACATTCCTACACAGTCAAGACAAAATGTAAGCTCCATCGTGATAGGATCATCCAAGCAGTTACAGAGATGCCAAGGAAATGAAATACTTGCCTATAAATACTTGTCTATAAAGTATTCTTAATATCCCTGGGTACTTTTGATTCACAATTGGTTTGCAAAGTAAATCTATTTCCTGTTAACCTCTTCTAAAGTATTTTGTTTCTTTTTTTTTGTCAGCAACATTTAATTTTAATTGACAATGCTATGTATGATTCCCTGGGCAGTTTTCATGTATCCTAAGCACATTGTAAACTGCATCGGATTAGGATAAAATATCCATGTTTGCTTTAATTCATTCAGCCTCTAACATGATCAACACATCTTCTAAATGGACAATAAATGTAGGGCAAGTACATATAGCCAATTGGGCCAACCTGAGTGTGCTCTGGTCTTAACTAGCTTCTCAACAGCATGGTTTCATAGCATCAACTTTGAGATATTAAGAGAGACTTCAATGAGAACATTTTTCTATTGGATTTACAGAAGAGTTCTAATATAAAAAGAGGCTTCAGTCTCTTTGTGAGAAATAAAGGCTGGCTCCTGTTGGGAGAATGTAACCAGTGGCTTCCTCAGGCTGATTTCTTCCTCTCATGTCCCTGACAGAACAGGATGTGTCCTTCATATGCAGTGAAACACGAAGCCTGCAGGAATGGTTTCACATTCCTTTTCACCTTGTATTCCAAACTCTTTTCATCTCTGGAAACAGGGATTTTTGAGATTGACAAGGGATAAGAATTTATGGGTTTTTTAAATCAAATTTCAAAGGGACTCTTCAGATTCCCAAGAATAGAAGCCTTCAGGGGAACTTCCTGTAGCACTGATTGTGTGCAGGTATTCAAAAATCTAGAAACTTCTCTCAGCTGCACTGCTATTACTTCAATGTAAGGAAAAGCTGTTTTGCATTACACATTGCACCGTGGTGTCCAATGTTATAATTGGCATAGAAATGGATACATTAGATTCACAATTACAGAAAAGCTACAGAAGATTAATTACAGTCAGTTAAAATTATAACCTCATAGTCATTTAAAAATTTTTCACTTGATGCCAGGAAGGAAGGATTTCAATATGTTGGTGAGATATCATACACACTAATCCACCATTAAAATTTAAAGGCCCAAATGTGTTATAAAGCATAATTATATGAGATTTAAAATCTTAAGCAAGACTGAAATCCAGATGAAACATGTCAAGTATCATATATAAATAGAAACTAGAATCCAGGAGAATCCACACAAATAAGCCTCTGCCTTAGCACAAACTCACAAAATTATATGGTTTGTATTGCCTTGTATAGTATAATATGGATTCCTTTTATTAATCTTGAGACATTGAAAGGTTTAATTTTCATGTATTAAAACATTTTATATTGGCTTTTTATCAGCAGGCAGATGCCACAATAGAGTGCCATCTGAATTTTCTATATAATTATGTGTGCAGATGCAAAAAATTCTGCAAGAGTAATTTTGGCATCAGTTCTTCATGATTCTCTTTATTTTAATAGTCAAATTAATGCAAGTGCTTACAATACCATTTGTGCATACATAACAGTCAATCTTATAAACATAGTAATGATAGTCCATTTTGTTTGATATTATCCAAAAGATCAACCTTAGATCTCCCTTTGTTGCTTTCTTGGTAATAGATTAGTACTTTTACTATGTTAATCACCAAAATCTCTGTTGTGAAAATAACATGACCCAATACAACTGTGGTCAATGTCAACAATGACAAATATATGTACAGAGAGCTCCTTTGAAATACAACATTGATTGATTTCAGCTAAACTCAAGTTCAGTTTTAGAAATGTTAGTCTGTCTTCTTAGTGGAAACAGATGCGGGGGTATGTTAAACCTATCTCGTTTTTTTTATGAAATGTACTATATATATATCTCCTTCAGATGAAAGTACTTTCTTACTTGTCTCTAATACTTAATATTAATAGCTTACTTTATATTGGAGTAATTATAATTCAATGAATAGCCAATTAGTGGCAATCATCATTTTCATAGACTGTAGAGTCTATGTCTGAGTGATTTAATGTTGGCCTTGAACTCATGGCAATCCTCAGCCTCTTGAGTGCTGGGATTAAAGGTGTATGCCACCAAGTCTGGATTTTTGCTGTTTTGTTTTTAAAACATGAAAATTCTTTAACTTAAATTTCCATGAGAAGTCAATCAAGATAATTAGCTATTAAGAAAAGACTCTCTCTCTCTCTCTCTCTCTCTCTCTCTCTCTCTCTCTCTCTCTCTCTCTCTCTCTCTGTGTGTGTGTGTGTGTGTTTGCTAGAAAAAAACAGTTTAGGGCTGTTTTAGCAAGCAGCTTGAAGGAAAGCAAGCTGCTTTATATCTCTGCCACAATAATCTGATCTTAAAATGGGTCAAATACTTTCTTCTCTATTTCAACATGGTTACATTGAATTTCATACTGAAAATGTGTACCTAGAATACGATCTAAAAATACTTGATATACACATCATATTACTTTACTGACTGTAAAATCCAGGTTGGTATCATTATAAGGTAATAACAAAAAAAAAATCCATACATCCTTTCTCCTGATCATGATGGATGCTAGTCCTGGGTGGATTAAGTCCTGGGTGGATTAACTTTCCATGGATAATTCCATTAGAGATTTAGTACTAATTATATCATGGAGAAGGAAAGCCACAATGTCTTTCATTTTGATCTGGAGTGTAATAAACACACATGAACACACGCACACACATGCACACACATATGTATATTAAGTATACATATATCACTAGTGAAGAAACCTATAGAAGAACTTTCAAAAACAAGATGAGCTAGTAACAAATACTGTAACCTCAATGAAGTTCATCTTGGAACAAATATAAAAAAACACCACAATGAAACACAAAGAATGTGAAGGAAAACACCATGGCAAGGAAGGAAACAATACTAAAATATGTAAGGAAAAATGAAAGTTCACATGCAAAGGCAAGAACAACAGAATAGCTCCAGATGTACCATCAATAATCTGATAGCCAAAAACACATCATGGAACATTGTTTTTCAAGCCATGCAAGTAAATAGCTTCCAACCATTCAAATTGTTATCATAAAAAGTATTAGTAAATTGAAGATAGCATTTTTAAGATATATATATATATATATATATATATATATATATATATCCAGTTTGGATTTATGCATATATATGTATATATGAAAGAATATATGTTTGCATAGCTAACTCTTTGTTCAGCATTAATTCAAAGAAATACAAACAAAAGTAGTAAATTATATTACTGTCCAGAAAAAGCAGAAATGAAAGTTAAACAGTAGAAATACAAAGAAAGAAGCAACCTCCAAGGTAACATAATAGTCAGTAAGAACATTACTTTGACATTATCAAAAATGTATTAAAATTACAGAGCAAAGCAGATAACATTACAAATATGTGGGAAATTTAAAAATATCTCCCCTAATTTAATAAATTAACATAAACAAATACATGCACCTGCCAGATTTAAAAGAAACAATTACTAAACTGACTCTAATTAAAATATATAGATTTTTGAGTTGAACAATACAGAGACCCAAAGTCACTACAAATTTATACAAAAAAATCTAGCTTCATAAGTTTTATGTAATTATGCCTATATCATGTTCACTATTCATACCACATTAGAAATAAATTACTGCAATGAGGACTTTAATGGATATTAAAGCAAATTTTTGGAAAAGAGTAAATCTTAAGAGTTATATTCACAAGTGAATGGCAATTAGAGTATTAAATACCACAACGTGTGAACTGAGAGTTAAGTGCTAGTCAGGGGCTAGAGAAATGTCTCAGCATGTAAGATTACTTCCTATGCAAGTGCACAAGGGTGAGGGCCTGAGGGCCTGAGACTGAGTTTGATTCTCCAGCACCTATTCAACATCTGGGCTTTGCCAAGCCAGTGTGTAACCCCAGCCCTGTGGGTAGCAGACAGGAGAATCTGGAGGGCTAGCAAGAACAGTAGGTTCCAGAATTAGAGACATGTGCACAGGAATAGAGCATACACCTCTACACATACATGTGCACACCACACAAACACACCCTTCCATACATCCATCACACACACACAAGAACAGTCGAATGGAAACTTTAAACTTTCAATGAACCTGCTAGAAATCAAGATTGATTGAAAGTTCACAAAATAAGGTGCCAAACTAGGCAGATATAAATTACTGCCTTTTCTCATTGCTGTGACTAAATACCCGACAGAAATATATATGATTATATATATGATTATATATAATTATATATATATATAATTAAAGATTTCCTTCAGGTACAACTGAAGTAAATCCAGTCTACAGTAACTCAAACCCATAGTCAAGGGCAGAATGCCATAACAACAGACCTATGTGACAAAGGGCATCTGTTCATATCACAGAGGACAGAAAGAAGAGAACCTGTCGGAAATTGACAGGGGTAATATTTCTGCTAGGATTTTCCTCAAGTGACAGGCTTCCTTCAACCAGGTCTGAGCTCCTTATGTTTCCAGTCACATCTCAAAATATTGCCACCAGCTGGAAACTCAGCCTTCAACACATGAACTTGTAATGGACATTTCATAAGCAAATTATGATGGTACATTATATGAAATTTACCACCATAACCACTTTTAGGTGTACAGTGAAGAAATGTCAAGTATACTTACACATGATACAAATATCCAGACCTACTTTTTCAAAATAGCATTTATATGATAGTTTCCTCGATCCTTCCTCACTCTGCTAATCACCGCTTTCATTTTCTATTTCTATGAATTTTAGATTTATACATAAGTGGAATCATAGAATATTTGTCTTTTTGTGACAAATCCCAATGGTTCATCCATGTTGCAACATGTACCAATATTCCCTTTGTTTTTAGAGCTGGATAATTAAACACTCTACATATAGCATGATTTGTTTACCCACCTGTGCCTAATGGACATCTGGGTTATATACATATTGTAGCTCTGCTGGATGCTACTATGAACATAGCTTTACATGTGCCCATTAAGTTACTGCCTTTAATTTGGGGGTCAGATATATAGAGTCTTATGATTGTATCAAAGAGTAATTTTTGGAGGAAACACCATGTTTTGCCATGACAATGTCATTGTTTTATATTTCTACCAATAGTGAACCAAGATTCTAATGCTTTCACATCAGATAACAGTTTTGAGTTTTGTCATTGGTTATGGGTTTTGTTTTGGTGATTTTTAAAAAATATATTTTATTTTATATTTTATTTATTCATTTTCAAGAAGATACAGAGAGAAAGAGAGAGAGAGAGAGAGAGAGAGCACACCAGGGCCACCACCTTGTGGGTCTGGCTTATGTGGGTCCTGGGGAATTGAACCCGGGGCTTTAGGCACTGGAGGCAAGTGCCTTAACCACTGAGCAATCTCTCCAGCCCTTGTTTTGGTGATTTTTGTCATCATTGTTTTGATGGCTATTTGTTTCTTTTGAGATGGAACCTCATATGCAGGACAGGCTGGCTATAAACTTGGAATCCAAATTTCCTAAGTGCTAGAATTAAATGTCTCTATATTTTATTCCTTATGATGTGATTACTAATTGAATTGTTTCATATATATCAAATTGTTCATAATAGATCTTTAAAATGTTTATAAAAGCATGATTTATTTGTGGTTTATTTATTTATGAAAACATGACTTCTGTGTTACTTAGGATATTGAAAATTGCTAAACTTTTTTACTAACTCTAACAGCATTTTGTGAAATGGAGTTTTCTGCATCTAAAATCATGCTATCTTCATACATAAAAAAATTTTCTTCCTTTATATCTTAGATACCTAGTGTATATCATTTTCTTACGTAAACAGTGTGGTTAGGACTTCTCATACTGTGTGAATAGTCACTCCATGTTAGGTAACCTTGTGTAATACCCAGTCCTAGAGGATGAGCCCCAGTCTCTGAGCAACAATTGTATTGTTATGCTTCACTTTCCCTGTGTTACACATATTATGTTGAAACAGTTGGCTTGGATTCATAGTTTATTACATTATCTACCCTGTTTAATTTGTTTTGTTCTGCTATTTTTGCCATGAAAAGATATTTATCTCTTATGAAGTATAATCATTAAACGGATCATATATTTTTGTTTTGTTTTGTTTTTGTGCACAGTTTCATTACCACTTTTTATTTTTCTTTTATTTTATGGCATTGCTTCTCTCAGGTAAGACTTAAAAAAGGAACATGATCGTGCTTACTACTAAAAGGAAAAAAAGAATTAGTTTTTAAAAAGTCTATTACACTATACATATAGAAATATAAGACAGTAATGAAGAAGAAATCACTTAGACTCCAGAGAGGTGTAAGGTAGCAAAAGCTTAGGGGATTTCACTGCGTGTTTGTGCAGACAATGCAGACTGTTTTCCTACTCTTCATTAGGTCCTAGATGCTGGCTTCACAGACATTTTCAGGGAACAGAGAAAAGGCCAAGAGTACCACAGATTGTGACATTCTTCCCCATGCAACCATCACAGTATATAGTTTCCATGGTGTAATGGTTAGCACTCTGGACTCTGAATCCAGTGATCATGTAGTTTTTTTAATCTTCCAATTCACTCTATTACATTTTTTGCAGCCAGGGTCCAAGGGGTAATAACAGAATTTGGCATAATCCACATGGTGCTGGATTTTCTGGGATGCAAAATCCTAGGTTATAGGTTTATGGAGGCTGATGGCAAAGTTCTAGGAAGCCACTTCGGCTAGATAACATTTTAGTAGAAATGTCCTTGCAAGGAGCTCAGAATGGGCTGTGCAGGAAGCTCTGAACGTGGAGCCAATGCTGTAAAGCAGTCAATGATGTAGCAGATGACAGGGATAAGGCATTCACAACTGCCCAGAAAAGCTGCTACTCAGTGAGTCAGCCCAAGTGAGAGGCTGTGTGCTCAGCAGGAACGTTCCTGAAGGAGCAGGTTTCCTCACCCCACTGGAGCCAAGACTGTCCCTAAGTGTACTAGATGCTGGGCCAGGGGCCCTGTGGTGTACTGCTTTCTCTCCTGGGTTTCAATGTTTTGGCCAAGTCTTTCCTTGTTGTGTCCAGAGTGCCCTCTTTTAAAAAGGCAAATATTTACTCAGTGACTTTGTATATTGAAAGTGACTGATTTTGATTGAATAGGCTAAGAGATTGGCTTTCATTTCAGTAGTGTCTGGAATTAGACATTTGTACAATAATGTTGGAACTGTTACTCTCAGGAGACTCCTGGAGATGAACAAAATGCACCTTCCAAATCAGAAATGTAAACAAAGTGGTTGGTGAACTTGACAGAAGAAAGTATGTGAGATAATTCAGGTCTTCTTTAGTCTAGGTATGTTCTCCTGATATCAAATTTTCAGGTGGTAGAGATAACAAAATTAGTTAAGAAATACTTTAATTTGAAGTGGTCAATGTTGAAAGCAGAGAATCGTGAATGCATTGAGAGAGATCATGCTTGTAGTGAGAAGTAAGTCTACAACAAATATTAACTATGTGTGACTATTTTTTTCTTTTGTGAGTATTAATTTTGTGCTTATAGTCTTCTCTTCTGAAAATGAAGAATGCCCTTGAAGCAGAATAATGTATGTAAATTAAATGGATTTTTTTTCAATATAATATTCAGAGAACAGTCTTGAAAATAAATTTTTATTCAGAATAGTCATCTTCCAAGTGGAAAATTAAAAGTATGTAGTTGAGAAATAAAACATTCATGAATAAAAACACCGAAAATGCTCAAAAATTCAATTTTCATGAGCCTTCTGCTTTAAATGTGAATTACATGATGATAGACTATCAACATGTTTACTTTACATGTCTAAGTTTTTTAACTTCCCAGGTTTCATTATTTTCAGCTGATAACAAAATATACTGAAGAGGGTTTTCTTCTAATTCCATAAAATTGTGGAATAATTAATTTCCATGTTTCAGAAATATTTACTAATAAAAAACGAACCTTAGTAGAATGAACCAATTAAAATCAAAGAGAGAAGCTGGTAATAAGGTCTAGGTTCTTTAAGGCTAAAGGCTATGAGAAGAAGGTTATCGATTGGCTTGCAGTTACGTTTTTCTAGCTCATAAGGTGAAGGATGGGACAGGGGAACACCCAATTTAACTTAAGAAATGGGTCTTTATTAAGATTACCGATTGAATTTTTTAATATTTAAAAACAAATGTTTTTTAAGCTGTGGGCTATTTTAAAAGGAAACCACTTAATAAGATCAAATGGAAGAAAAAGGAAGATAGGCTGGGGGATGGCTCAGTGGTTCAAGGTGCTTGCTTAAAAGCCTGCCTACTGAGGCTCGGATTCCCAGAACCCACACAAATCCATATGCACATAGTATCTGGAGTCCATTTACAACAGCAAGATACCCTGGGTTGCCCATCAGCTGTTGCAGCCACAACCATGGGAAAAGCAGGGCACAGATCACAGCATGGTGCTGCCATTTAACCAACAGGACACAATACTGAGCACTGGTTCTTATGAACTTGGGCTACAAAAGACAACCTGGCCTTCTGGTGCATCACCTGTGCATAGACACTCAGAGTAGACAGCTTAAGAGTATAGATCCTTTCACAGCCTGGAGGTGCTTTACACTTAACCACCAATGTGCTGGTTTGATGCAGGTGTCCACCAAAACGTAATGCCTTCTGGATATTTGATCCCCATCTGATGGCAGGTTTGGAATTGGAACCTTGTTGGATGTGTGTTGTTGGGGGATGGCTATGGACTGACTTTCCCCTTGACAGTCTTGGCATACTGTTTGCAGTGCTAATGTCCACCCTCTCTCTGCTCAGGCCATAGTTTTCCCTGCCACCAAGGAGCTTCCCTTCAAGACTATAAGCCAAAATAAACCTTTCCTTTCACAAGCTGCCTTTTGAGCAGCAAAAAGGTTAACTATGAAAAATAGTATTAATCAGACAATCTAGATTTTAATTTCAGGTATGAAAAACACTCAAATGAATAATTTTAAGTGTTAATTTCCTAAATACCACATACTTACCAGTCTTAAGGTCAGAGTCTGGGCTCTGGTACTCCCAACAAGCTAGGAAGAGTAATCCTTCTTAATACGCCAAGTAAAAGAAGAGAAATCATGAAAAGCAGAGGCAGGAGATGTATTCAAGGTGATCCCATTGGGAAGAGAAGTAAACAAAGGTGCAGTGACTCCTAAGTTCATCTTTGGGGTCCTGACATGAAGTTTAGGTTGAAACAGCGGTGCAGAGGTAAGCACATCCAAGAAGATTCCTTTATGGCATCATCTTGCCCATTATGGATTCATCATTGTCCAGACACTACTCAGTTCTACAAGATGGTCTAACAAGCTGTGGGCACTGCAAAGTCTCATCCTGGAAGGCTTCTGCTTTTCGCTTTCCCTCATATGAGATTCTTGTGTGAAAGTCCAATTCCCTGGAGTTCATTGTTTCAATCATATAATAAAGAGAGGGGATACTATATATGTATCCATGCTCCAGTATATATTGCCAAGATAGTTAAAATGATGAAATAAGCACATATAACCTATAAGCAATTAAGAATGCAATACATTTCTGCTGGTGGCCAACATTGAGCAAGAAAGACCAAATTTATCCTCTCACTTAAAGAGGAAACAGTCATGCAGTGGCTGCAGTAGGTAGTGGTTTAGTCTTGTTTGTTATTTGACGTGTTCGTGAGTTTCACTGTATGTACAGATGATTCAGGGCTCCCTTCATTTCTGTCTTGTTCTTTCAAGGTCTCAGACAATGAAGGACGTTGTCCATCTCTGAAATTATCTTCAACAGAGTACCACCGAAGAAATCTGAATGTCAAGTAACACCCAGACCTGGCTGGCAGCACCCAGTGGTTAGAGATGCCAGGTGCATGCTTATCTCTTCCTAAAAGTCATTTATAAATTTAACTCCACTGTCTCTTGTTCACAGCACTTTAATGTGTCTCCAGTAGTCACCACCATCTGAAAAGAGAAACTTTCCTAAACAAAAGTGATAGTAGCATTAATACATGGGCATAGCATAAATATTTAGTGGGCAATTTTGCAGGCAGAATCTACCCATTTAGGCAAGCAACAGTAGTAGCTTCCCCCAGGGCTTACAATCTTCCCAGCCATAGGCATTTGACTAGGTTTTCAGTACCAAGGAGGAATTCCTTCCCATCGAGCAGGCCTCATATTCAGATAACAGGTGGTTTTCCTCATAATAGACATGTTGCCATGCACCAGTTGACACCATCATTTAGTGACTAACAGTTTCAATATTGTTGGAATTATTTACTGTTCTGTGACTTGTGTTTTACTAAGTATTGTCTCTTTCAGCATGATTTCTTCAATTTTGTTCTCATGCACTCTATTAACAATGCGTGCCCGATTCCCTACCTTGATAAACCAAAGACAGAGAGAGAGAGACAGAGAGACAGAGAAATGTAGAGTTTGTGAGTGCCTTTTTTTATAAAAGATGGATTTTAGAGGATGATTCACCCCAAATGAACAGGCACAGTCCCATGGGTTGGGATATCCTGGACTAAGTAAAAAGGAGAAAAGATGAAAATAACCAGAATATTAAAATTCCCTTAGATCTGCTCCCAGATTTACTGAGACATGAGAAAGTGGTCTTATGTTCTTGCTGCCACAGCTAAGAGCATGCTCACCCCATGCCTTTCCTGCCAGGATAACCTATATCCTCAAACACTGAGCAAACAATAAAGCCTTCCTTCCTTAAGGTGTTTCTCACCAGGTATTTGGTCATAGCAGTGAGAATAGTAATGGATTGATTCATTCTCAGAGGCAGGATAAGATCACTCATGACAGATCTGTGAGCGATTTGGGTGATGAGATCATTTAATTTTCACTTCTCTGTAGAATCACCATCCAGTGAAGTTAATGATTTGCAAATTCTCTTTCTTATTATTTAGTCCTGAACATAAAGTGTATACATTAAATGATTTCACACCATTCTTCAAATATGATATTCCACTTCCACAGATCTGAAATTCCCCATTACTGAATATCAGTGCATCTATCACCTACGTATTTATGTCTAAGAATACATGTGATAGCTTCTTCTAAATGTCTGCTGACCCAATACAGGACTATAAATCGTACCTTTGATGTCACTGCTGTAAATCCATGATTTCAAATAACACGTGACAGGTTGCATTTTAATTATTCAACTTTGTTTTCCTCTTCAAGTATGGATTAGATTCTCTCACAGCAAGGATCATAGAGTATAATTATACCCTCAATAAGTACACAGTGAATCTTTCCATTTAATGCCAGAGTTAGGAATATTGATAACAGTCAGAGACTGGCGGCATAAGGCACAGAAAAGCAGTTAAGATTGTGAAAAACTGTATCATCAAGGATTTTTTTTCAGTCAGCCTCTTTCAGGTCGCAAAGGGAAAGACACACAGGTTATTTCCAGTGATATGGGTTTTGCATAGATAAAGACAAAAATGTAGGGAAGCAAAGAAATGCACGCGGAGGGTCAAAGATTCAGGTCTCATGAAAAAAAAAAAAGCAATGGTCATAGCTATTTTGGGTTTAACAGCAAGTGCAGTGCCTCAGCGGTAATTTCCCCAACTCAGCTGCAGCTCCCCTGACCCATCCCATTTGTCAAGGGGACACACAGTTCTTGCTGCTCTAGAGACGTCATGACCCAGAGCTTCTTAACTCTGAGTTCTCTCAACCTGCTTTCCTGTAGACTCTGTCTGCCTTACCTTTCCGAGTCCTCCGTGGGTTTGTGTAGGCCTCTGATCATGGGCAACTGCACTTCTTCATGCTGGTCCCCGGAATAATTTCTAAATGCCAGATCACCAAGGTGACCTACTTTTGCATCTAGTCTATAGATGATGCTGTTTTCAACACTACCCATTATCAATCAAATCAATTTTGGTCACTGTCGTAAAACCAATAAAGTATGCAAATAAATAAATACATGCCTATGCCTGCGTATGTAAGAATCATGTGTTGAAATCTATGTTTCCTAGAATATCCAGCAGCATGAAAAGAAGCATAAATGTACTCATGATTTTCCACGTTCCATCCCCATCTAAGTTGATTGTGAAGACAGACAAGTGCCCTCTGAAGTCCTAGACACCACTCGCATTTATAATAATTGATGTTAGCTTTTTGTTTTGGATACCCACACCTCTTTCTGTGTTGTTGGCTTTTTTTTTGTTGGCTCTTTTTTTAAAAAAATATTTTATTTATTCATTTTTCAAGCAGAGAGAGAGAGAGAGAGAGAGAGAGAGAGAGAGAGAGAGAGAGAGAGAGAGAGAGAAAGCGTACCAGGGCCACGACCTTGTGGGTCTGACTTATGTGGGTCCTGGGGAATTGAACCGGGGGGCCTAAGGCTCTGGAGGCAAGTGCCTTAACCGCTGAGCCATCACTCCAGCCCTGTTGGCTCTTTTTAAGCTCGGTTCCTTGGTGTGTGCTAGGTGAACTTCTTACATGGTGTCTCTAGAGTGAAGGCTTGAGAACAGAATGAGAACAAATTAGAATCTCTCTATAATCTTTCTTTTGGAAGCTGGCAATCAATACATGCCCATATTCAAGAGGACAGTTAGACTCCATCTCTTGAAAGGTTGATTGTTGAAGAATTTTCAGATGGAATTTGTGACAGTTTTATTACCAATTTAACACAGATCGAAATTTATTTTGATTTATTTTCAAATAGACATGAATTCTGTTTTCAATTCCTTCATATGGATGAACATGGATAAATAATATTGTATGAAAATCAAAAGTACATAAAGATGTATACTCAAGAAGTTTTTGCATCCATTCCTGAACCTAACACCATATTTTTCCCATTTCTTATACATAGACATAAATCATTGATTGTTTCGCTTTGTTTTATATTTTTATAGTTTTTATCTTCACATATTCATAAAAATGCCTATTTTCTTACCTTGAATGGTCTAAACTATACTGTTGCTTCATTAAAAATATAGCTAAATTGTTGCTTTGAGGCATTTTGAGTGCTGTCCCTCTCTATTGCCATCATCCCTGAGGCTGGTTGTCAAGCTATCAGTGAGAGCAGAATTCATGATCAGATTGTCACTTCTTCTGTAATGTCTCTTGGGCCCTGGCAGATGTGATAGAATAGGGTCATCTAGGGCTAGGCCATTGGCTATCTTTTCTTCTTGTCATATTAATGTGTTTCTCCCCAATTTTTCACTGTTTCCTATAAAACATAACAGATGCTCCAACCAAACATGAGAGAAGCTTGGACTTAAAGGGATAAACCTATTCATTTAAGAGACTTTTGAAAGGGTGTAGCTACTCCTCTTGGTCAAAGGACAGTGGGAGCTTCTCTCTGGGGCCTATGGTCTTCCTATCCATGGGATGATGACGTGATTCTCAGTACCAGGTATGAGCTCTCTCATTGTGTGGCCCTCATACCCAATTAGGGAGCTCTTGATTACCAGCATAGAGAGTTTACCACTAAAGTAGTATTATAACACACTGGCCAAGGCTCGGGTAACATTGCAGAGAGGGGTGGAAAGATTGTATGAGCTGCAACGTTGGAAATAATATCCTGTAGAGTACCTTCCTTACAGAGACTGACTGATGGATTCGTGACCCCACTAAGGAGAGACCTTGGTGGAATAGGGATGGAGGAGAGAGGAATAAGAGTATAACCTGATTGGAAAACAAAGAGTATTCAATAAGATCATGCAATAAAATTCATAATAAATTAAAAATTAGTAGAGGGACTAGTTTGAGGGAGGAAGGGGCAGAGAAAGAATTGGGCGGTAGAAAAAAGGCAGAAGAAGGTGAGGCAACTATAATCAAAACACATTACATACATTCTAAAAATTGTCAATAAAACTTAGAACTGTCTGAAAGGAGGGCCTTAGTGGAGGGGGCACATAAGAGGGGAAAAAGGAAGTGTGATGAGCGGACTATGGTCATGGTATATTGTCTATATATATGATGCTGTCAATAAAAAGTTTAGAAAAAATAAATAGCTGAATTCAAGGTCAAGAGACAAGTACAAGTTAAGCCTAGAACATCTTGTTGTACAAAGCATGGAACCCTAAGGACTGGTGAGGGTGTCTCTCAGAAAATGTGTGACCCATTTGGAGAAAAAATTTCTAACAGATGCATTTGAGATCATTTAATAAAATAATAGCATCAGATAATAAAATACAATATAACAACAATATTTAAACCCAAACTGAAATCTATTAAACAGATAAGAAAAATTAATTTGTCACCATGGTAACATATCAGCTTCTTTGTCTAAAACCTAGTTTAATGAAATAAGACTTTATTTTCCTTTGAGGCATAAAGAATGATGTAACTGATAACACAGAAATATTGAAATGGAAACCAAGTTATCATAATCAATGTCACTGAGGGAACTCAGTGGAACAATCTGATGTATGGGTCTATTGATGCCAACTATAAGGCACTCTTGAAAAACAATGCAAACCACAGCTTCAGACACGACCATTTTACAAGAGATGTAGTAGATAGACAAGCTGAATAATGCCAAGAGAAAATACTAAGACAAATGCAAAATATGGGATAGTCTGGTGTTTATTTTTACTAGTCTTTATTTTTATAAAATATAGTCATACTTCTTAAAAATTTTGTCCTGTCATAACAATATGTGTCGATAATTTCAGCATTCATGATGCTGAGACAGAAAGGTTAAGTTTGATGCCATAATACCCCCACCAGGATACCTGACAGGGACCAACTAAGGCCTTCATGACCCCACAGTGAACACCACAGCCTAACTATGGAGGGGCCCCAGGGCAATGGAAGTGAGGGATAGGGGATAAAAGAATATACAATATCTCTCTCTCTCTGTGTGTGTGTGTGTGTGTGTGTGTGTGTGTGTGTGTGTGTGTGTGTGGGAGAGAGAGAGAGAGAGAGAGAGAGAGAGAGAGAGAGAGAGAGGGAGGGAGGGAGGGAGAGGGAGAAAATAAAATTTAAAAAATAGTTTGATGCTAACCTGAACTACATAGTGAGACTAAGTAAAACCAAAAAGAAATAAATAAAATTCTAGAGAAAAATAATTCAATGAAATGAATGAAGCCAAATTGGTTCTTGGTATAAATCCATATGGATTCAAAGTATTTATGGTGATATTGAGACAATTGGAAAAAATTGAATATTATATGATAAATCTATAAGTTTTGCATGTATGATAATGAAAGTATACTAATTGGGCTCAGGAAATTCCTTGATGGTTAAAGGTTTGTGCTTGTAAAGCCTGAAGATCTGGGTTTAATTCCCCAGTACCCATGTAAAGCTACACATGAAAAGTGTCATGTGTATCTGGAGATTTTTACAGAGGAAAGAAGCCCTGGCATGTCCATATTCATATTCTCTCTCTCTCTCTCTCTCTCTCTCTCTCTCTCTCTCTCTCTCTCTCTCAATAATACACACACACACG